>CAUDMG010001456.1:0-272327 GCA_958450375.1 Homarus gammarus
TCTCCTCCTTCCCGTCTTGGCTCGTCCCAGATCTCCCGCAAACAACCGCTGATACTTAAAAAATGCACCCGACTCCGCCTCCACGCTTCCTCGCCTCCCTTCTAGCCTCTCCTTCCCACCTTCCACATCTTCCTCTCTCTCCCCCTTTTCCTTTCCCCCCCCCTTTTTTTTTTTTTTCCTCTCTTTTTTAGAACTTTTGGGAAAATTTTTGGAAAATTTTGGAAAATTTTGGGAAAATTTTGGAAAATTTTTGGAAAATTTTGGAAAATTTGGAAAATTTTTGGAATTTTCTGAAAATTTTGGAAAATTTTCGGAAAATTTTCGGAAAATTTTGGAAAAATTTCGGAAAATTTTGAAAAATTTTCGGAAAATTTTGGAAAATTTTCGGAAATTTTCTTAAAATTTTTGGAAAATTTTGAAAAATTTTTGGAAAATTTTGGAAAATTTTCGGAAAATTTGGGAAAAATTTTGGAAAATGGAAAAATTTCGGAAATTTTTGGAAAATTTTTGGGAAATTTTCTGAAAATTTTGGAAAATTTTGGAAAATTTTCTGAAAATTTTTGGAAAATTTTGGAAAATTTTCGGAAAATTTTCGGAAATTTTTGGAAAATTTTTGGAAAATTTTCTGAAAATTTCTGAAAATTTTGGAAAAATTTCGGAAATTTTTGGAAAAATTTCGGAAAATTTGGGAAAATTTTTGGAAAATTTTGGAAAATTTTGGAAAATTTTCGGAAATTTTTGGAAAATTTTTGGAAAATTTTCTGAATATTTCTGAAAATTTTGGGAAAATTTTCGAAAATTTTTGGGAATTTTCTGAAAATTTTGGAAAATTTTCTGAAAATTTGGGAAAATTTTTGGAAAATTTTGGAAAAATTTTCTATAATTTGGGAAATTTTTGGAAATTTTTTGGAAAATTTTGGAAAATTTTCGGAAAATTTTGGAAAATTTTCGGAAAATTTTGGAAAATTTTCGGAAAATTTTGGAAAATTTTCGGAAATTTTCTGAAAATTTTGGAAAATTTTGGAAAATTTTTGAAAATTTTCTGAAAATTTTGGAAAATTTTCTGAAAATTTTGGAAAATTTTCTGAAAATTTTCGGAAAATTTGGGAAAATTTTCGTAAAATTTTGGAAAAATTTCGGAAATTTTTGGAAAATTTTCGTAAAATTTTGGAAAATTTTTGGAAATTTTCTGAAAATTTTGGGAAAATTTTTGAAAATTTTTGGAAAAATTTTGAAAATTTTCCACAAATTTTCCCAAATTTTCCGAAATTTTTCCAAAAATTTCCGAAATTTTTCCAAAATTTTCCCAAAAATTTCCCAAATTTTCCGAAAATTTTACAAAATTTTACAAAAATTTTCAGAAAATTTTCCAAAATTTTCAAAATATTTTCAGATATTTTCAGAAATTTTTCCAAAAATTTCCGAAATTTTTCCAAAATTTTCCAAAAAATTTCCCAAATTTTCCGAAATTTTTCCAAAATTTTCCGAAAATTTTCCAAAATTTTACAAAAATTTTCCGAAATTTTCCCGGAAATTTTCAGAAAATTTCCAAAAAATTTCAGAAATTTTCAGAAAATTGTCCAAAAATTTCCGAAATTTTTCCCAAATTTTCCGAAATTTTTCCAAATTTTTTAAAAAATTTCCCAATTTTTCAGAAAATTTTCCAAAATATTCCCAAAGTAGATATTTCCCATTTTTTATGATACAAAGTTCCCGTTTTCTATGATAATCTACTTCGCAAAATTAGGTAATATTTCCCGCAAAAATCGATAATCTACTTTCCCGAAAAGTAGAAAATCTATCTACTTTTCGGGAAAGTAGATAACTAACTTTCCCGGTAAGTAGATATTTCCCATTTTTTTATGATACAAATTTCCCGTTTTCTATGATAATCTACTTCGCAAAATTAGGTAATTTTCATCATAGAAAATGGGAAATTTTACCATAAGATGGATGTTAAGAGGGTATATTCCTCAAGCTTAAGTCATGGTACTCCCAAGGGGTTCCCTGGATGCCAAAGAGGAGGTGTAGGAGGAGGACGGAGGTGAGCGTGTTTCTCGAGTCGTCTCACTCGTCACTGGAAAATGGGTAACTAATGCGGTTTTTATGCGCTAGCGAGATTGTGGGTATGAATGTGTGTGTGTGGGGCGTTTCTTTGTCATTGTGTGGCTGTTAGTCTGTCTGTCTTCTAAAGAGTATGACTTAGTGTGGGTTGAAGCCTAAACGACGTGTGGATGAGCTAAGTCTCCATCTCAAAGGTGGATTGAAACGTATCTAATTCAATCTTTTACACCAGGGTGGTGTGTGTGTGTGTGTCTCAACTCTCTTCCTCTCCTCTTCAATATCTTTCTTTTTCTCAAACGTCAATCACACTTGAGATTAATACAACAGGCGGATTAATTAAGAGCTGTTGCCAGGGAGAAGGGAACAGCCAGGGAGCTCATAGACCCAGGGAGAGGAAGGGAGTTAGTAGCGATGGTGGCAGCGGTTCTAAACAGGATATCTGGGCTAGGTTTTGTGGTATGTGCTTCAGGCGAGTGTTATGTTGTGGTGCTGATTACCTGTGAATATATTACAGGTGTTGTGGTGCTAGTTACCTGTAAATATATTGCAGGTGTTGTGTTGTGGTGCTGGTTACCTGTGAATATATTACAGGTGTTGTTGTGATGCGGGTTACCTCTAAATATATCGCCGGTGTTGTTTTTGATTGCGTGAGGAATAAGTTAATATCACTGTCAAATAAATTTTCTCACAAAGTCACTAGACATATTTTACCCTTGATGTAGTTTATGCAGGTAACTGCTAACTTGATTACTACAAACAATACATTAGAGCAGTTCCATTCTTCCTTTTTGTTTTATCCAGAAAATATCAAAATCTAAATTCCTTTATACTGAAATGTAGGTAAAGATGAATGTATCTGCCCACAGTTGATGTTGTTACGTGTTGCTAGGGCCGCCCGCCAGGTCTTGGGGGAGGGCCAACGTTCGTGGTGCTTCCTGCAACTAACACGCTGTCTGTGCTTGTAGGACACAGCTCCGTGGCCTGTGTAGTGTTTGGAATACAAAGGAGGCTGTTTTGTGTCTTGCTGGTGTCCGGGAGCAGTTGGGGGTGGTAGTGGTGTTGTGATGGCGGGGGGGGGGGGGGGAGGGGCGGGTAATAGTGTAACTGATGGTGGAGGAATTGTAGATGGTAGTCGTGTTGACAGATACAACAGGCTTCTCATAATAGGGACGCTCATGGATCAATTAAGAGAACCTAAATTATCTCCATAAATACCATCTATGGAATCTAATACTCCCCCTCCTCATGTGTCCAACTCCAAGTTGAGCCACACCAGGTGGGAGGTGTGTGGTGGTGGTCACATCCGCCGTGAATGAAGAGATAACAAACAATAACCTAATAAGTATCTTCTGACTTAATACATCATCATCTTCAGTCACCATCTCAGACATACACAGGTTCAGGGCATTGCATGATTGTGTTAGGTTCAGGGGCGTGGAAGGTTAAGGAGTTGTCGTAATGGGTTTATTAGGAATAACCAAGGTGTTACGATGCTTTTTTTTTGGGGGGGGGGGGGGTATTTTAACCCAACACAATCCTCTAACATGATATTATCGTTTTGTTTACTCTCTCTCTTTCTGGACCTGATCCCCGTAACCTTTCACAGAGAAAGTTGAGTTAACCTTCCTTCATTCCTTCCCACCTCTTCCTCCTCGCCCTCTTCGTCCTATCTCTCCTCCTGGTCCTGCATGGCAGTGAACAGCGACATCAACCCACATGAATCTGACCTAAATATACTGTTAATGAATAAGATCTATTCCTTTGTGTATGAACCTCTGTCCTGCGTGGCAGTGAGAAGTGATACCACCCTCAGTGTCAAGACCTGACGGAATTACTCAGAATAGGCAAACTGTACTCCAAGCTTTGCCAATAAATTTGTTAAACTAAAAACTCCTCTTCCTCTTCCCGCTCCTCCTCGCCCTCCCGCTCCTCCTCTTCATCCTCGATTTCATCCTCCTCCCCCTCCTTCTCCGGGTACCACAAGACCAGTACTCAAGGGTGCCACCTGGTTCAAAAGTAGAAGGAAACAGAATCAGCATTAATGACACAAAATCTGACTGGGGTAACGTCACTAGCGGTATACCCCAAGGCTCACTACTTGGACCATTACTATTTATTATACACATTAACGACATAAATATAGGCGTTGGCAAGAATATAAATAAATATTTTGACCAGACTTGCAATTAATTCAGACAAGAGCACCGAAAAATGGAAGATACAATTTAATGATGAAAAATTATAAAGTTGTAAGGTGAGGAACGAAGAGAAATACGACTGTGAGAAAGATTTAGGAGTAAGGATCTTAAGTAGGAACCTTAATTCTAGTGAGCAGTGTAGTGAAGGTACACACACACACACGCAAGGTAAATATTCATGGTACTTAACAAGGAGAATTGGCATCACCAAACAGAGGCACTGATGGACGTGACCCAACCTGACCTGAACTGACCTAACTTAACTGTGTCAGGGAGAGAGGGGGGGGGGGAGGATTACGAGGTTAAGTCCAGTCACGAAGGATGGGAGAAGGGGGGAGGAAGAGAGGTAGGAGGAGGAAGAGGCAGAGAGGGTGAAGAGTCCACTGATTAAAAGATGAGGGTCGGGTCGGTTCAGGTCAGGCCATGGAGGAAGGTATCAGGAGAAATGACGTCATGAAGAGGGGGAAAAATGGACGAAAGGAAGAAAAATGGACGAAAGGGAGAATAAATGAATGAAAGGAGAAGAGGAGGAGAGGGCGGAAGGAAGGAATCATAAAAACCTGACTAATAACAATAATTTCTCGCTTACTTTTGCTCCATCAAGTCAACATCAACAAGCGTAGAGGCGGAGGGGGTAATGGAGGAGGAGGAGAAAGGAATGTACAGTACATTATAAAGGGGATGTGAAAGTGAGTCCCGTGCACCTGCTGACCACACACACACACTTGATGGGGCAACAAGTAGGTAGTGGGTAAAGGGTGTATGAGGGACTCCTACAACAAGTGAACGCCAGCCTGGGTGACCTCGAGGTTACTCCGCGAAGTAACGGGAAGGTCAGTGACACCAAGCTGGCCTCTCTACTTCTCACACCCGGAGGCCAGTGTCTCAAAAGGCTCCTACCATCAATATTCCTTCGTGTGAGTAGTGAAGATGTAAGATTGTGCCTTAAATGGTTGACTTATTGTAAGACTTGTAAACAACTTTTCAATATGGCATTTGAATTACACTTGAGACTCTTACTCTAACCCTTCTCTCACCCCCCCCCCCCCTAGCTACCCTAGCCTCCTAACTACCCCTTCCTTTCTCTATCCCTTAACTCCTCCCTCTGCTTATCCCCTTAACCCTTCCCCCCTAGCCCAGTGGTTCTCAACCTGGGGGCCATGGCCCCCAAGGGAGCCACGGCGAGCTGTTATAAATTGTTAGTTTCCAAATAATGTTGGGAATCTGAATTAAACAAAACTTGTATTACTTATTTTGACTTGGCAGAAGAGAATTTTTTTTTGTCATTTTGTTTAATCATAACGACAATACAATTTTAATATTTACATACTCTGGTGCTAATGCAGAGGTCATATGAACTTTTTCCCAACCAAATTCAAGTTTGCTGTGAGGCTGGTCTAGTAGTCACTCTAGTCTAGTGACGTCAGTTATGTAAATCATGTAAGTCTATCAAAATATAAGATAATGATGATTGTCAACCTTGAAATAAAATAAGGGTATTCTCTTCATCTGCATTTTATTTCTCAACATTATTTGTCGGGGGGGGGGGGGGGGAACATGAAGGAGGCCACGAGGATGTTGAAAATTCCTCAAGGGGGGTATGGGGTGAAAAAGGTTGAGAACCACTGCACTAGCCGGTCCTACACTCCCTAAACTTTCTCAGAGCTGCTACAAGTAATGGGGCCGACTGTGTGGCGCCAGACTCCGGTCACGCCACCACCCGTACTCCCATACCACCCCCGTCCTCCCTTTAACCCATTACCACCTCTTACCCGGACCCACCACCCTTTCAATGACCACCTCTTAGGCTCCTTTATATTGGCTTTCTAAAGGGGTCAGTCCTAGTGCGGTGGGGAATCCAACGGTCAATCAACAGGTTCGTATTACCGAGGTTGGGCGGGACTCCCCATTCAACAGGTGCCAAAATCAGGTGGTGTGTGTCTCTCGCTTCCTATACTTCATGTTGAATGTAGCAAGTTGCACTGTTGCCGAGTGTCAAGACCCAACCTGAAGGCGTAGGATTAACCTCAAGTCTCCTCACCTGACATTAAGTATAGCAGTTCTTCTCTTCCAGGTGTGTGTGTCTGAGGTGTGAGTCCTAACTACGCTGAGAATTGGGATCATACACCTTTTCACATATCCGTTGAGACATTGTTATATAACTATTTGACAAATTTCATAACCGAATGACAGAACACAGATCGAATGACAATCTAAGTTATGAAGTTGACAGACGTGAACAATAAACCGACAGTCTACATATACTTTGAGAATGTAACAATTGGAGAATGACATACCACCAACAGTTATTTTAGATTGTCATTCGATATGTGTTCTGTCATTCGGTTATGAAATTTGTCAAATAGTTATGTAACAATGTCTCAACGGATATGTGAAAAGGTGTATTGGTGTTGAGAAGTTTGTCCCATAAAGGAAGACTTCGGGTAGCAAGAGTGAACCAAGGTGTGGCTCCTGTATCTGGTTTAGTGTGTAGTACTGATGTGGTAATTTGTAGGCAGGTGAGATGGTGTGCGTGTTGATAAATAAAATATAACAGGATTAATTGTAATGATATTTTTCGTTAGTTGTATTATCACCACCATTATCATCTCTTATCAACCATTACTGTTCGCTCACAGTTATTATCTTCTAAGTTCTTACTTCTCTCGTTCTGGTTTGGTAATTCTATTGAGTCTTATTCCTCTCTTACTTTCTCTTCGTCTTCTCCCGTTATCCACATCTCCTCCTCTTCCCTTCACTCTCCACACCTTACCCCCCCCCCCTTCCCTCCTCCTCCTCTGCACAATATTATTTTACTGTAGACGAACAGATTAGTATAAACACAATAGATGTTTTAATAATTAATAGATGTTTCAAGAATATAGATCACTCTTTTGAATACATATTGAGACAGACTGGCTGGGTGGCTGGCTGGCTGGCTGACTTGACTTGCTTTGCTTGCTGGCTTACTTGGCTGGCTGGCTGGCTGTGACGGAGGGTAAATTGTGACAAGGAGTGGCTGTGACAAGGAGGGGAGGTGTGACAAGGAGAGGAGGGTGTGACAGGAGAGGAGGTTGTGACAGGAGGGAAGGGTGTGACAGGGATGGAAGGGTGTGACAGGGAGGGGAGGTGTGATAGGAGGGGGGTGTGACAGGGAGGGTAGGGTGTGACAAGGAGGGGAAGATGTGACAGGGGCGGAGGTGTGACAGGAGGGGAGGATGACGGAGGGTAGGGTGTGACAGGAGGGTAAGCGTGTGATAGGAAGGGGATGTGTGATAGTAGGGGAGGGTGTGACAGGGAGGGGGTGTGGCAGGGAGATGATGTGGCAGGGAGGGGTATGTAACAGGGAAGGAAGGATGTGGCAGGGAGGGGTGGGTGTGATAGGAGGGGAGGGTGTAACAGGGAGAGGAGGGTGTGACAGGAAGGAAAGGGTGTGATAGGAGGGGAGGGTGTGACAGGAAAGGGGAGATGTGACGGAGGGGATGTTTGATGGGGGGGATGTGACAGTGAAGGGAGGGTGTGGCAGTGAAGGGAGGGTGTGACAGTGAAGGGAGGTGTGACAGGAGGGGATGTGGGGTAACATGGCAGAGCTGCTGATACACCCACCTACCTCCTCTCTCGAGAATATGTTGCCATGGTTATCTCCAGCATAAGAGGTAGAGGAGAAACGCCTGCTCTTGTAGATTACCTCCCCTTCCTCTCCGTGTGTGTGTGTCCACCTGAAGTTGGAATCCTCTGACATTAAGAGTTGTGAAGCAGTTGTATATATTTCAAGAAGTCTCGTGGAAGGGACACGGGTGGTGACGCTCTTACAAGCGTCTGCCTGTCTGTCTGTGTGTCTAGTTACTGTATATATTTGTGTCTACCCCTGTATTTACCTGTTTGTCTACCTGCCTGTGTGTCCAGTTACTGTATATATTTGTGTCTACCCCTGTATTTACCTCTCTCTGTCTACCTGCCTCAATTTACCTGTGTGCATTTTGTGTCTACCTCTGCATTTACCTGTCTGTGTGTCTGTCTGCATCAGTGTTCTGGGACAAAACAACACCGAGATACTCTGTTTGTTTACATCCTTCCCTAACTCTTACTAATGTTGTGTAATAAATGAGAATCCTAACTCACCTTATCCTGTAATACATTAAAGTAGAGATGATCATCATATTAGTACTTAAATTCTACTTACAATATTGCATCAGTTAAGTGTTTAAATGTACTAATATGATGATCAGTAATTCTATTTTTTTTCAGCCGTATTCTAATTTTGAAGTGAATAAAAAATCAGATATATTAGAAACTATTTATTTAAGAAAAAGAACAAGGCTTTTATGAAACATCCGAGACATTACCATCATTCACATCTGGAAGCTCAACACAGCTCTCCCTCTTCAACACAATGGACCAATCACAAGTCGAGTTCAAGTCCAATACATCTTCTGATTGGTCCGGGCTTTGTTTACGTTCAGTTTCCTACGAGTTCTCGAGTGTGAGAGGGGGAGGGGATGGGGGGAAAGTGAGATAATGAACCAATCAAAAGCTAGAATTGCACACTTAATGGTATTTTGATTGGCTTATCACACGTATAGTACACCAAGCTGGACCACATTCGGTAGACATGTTTTACGGGTTTATCAGTTAAGAATATAAACAGAGGGGGACTTAATCTGCAGTAATGCATTCAGTGTTTGTGGTAACTTTGGGCGTTTCAAAATGCAAGTCCGCTGTTGCGTTTGTAATGACTTGATACTAAGGCTAGCCAGAGCGTCTATAAGGCTACCGAAAAACAGCATTAAAACTGAATTCTCATTGGCTGTTTTTTCCATTAGTGACTATGTTTTCATTGGAGCTGGAAAGTGCCAATCAGATTATTAGTTTTGTTGAATAATGTGGTGGATAGTATTTACGTTTGGTCAATCACCACTACATACAACCAAACCTCCTTCTGACAGGCTATCAATCTTTTCATTTCTCTCATATTTGGCACATTCTTCACATAATCATTCATATAGCACAAGAATGAGAAGCCAATCAGCGAGTATTTGGGTTCCTGGGAGCCAACAACACTGCAATCTGATTGGCTATCTTTCCATTTTTTCTTTTCCTTCTGTCCAATCACATGATTGTTTATGTAACCAAGGAATGACCAGCCAATCAGCTAACAGTTGTTTCTCTCTAGTGTCAACATCAACACTTGCCACACCAGCAACATGGGGGGGGGGGGGTAGAAGGAAGTTGGGAGGGAGTGAAGGAAGGAAGAGGAGGAGTAAGCAGGGAAGGCAGGACGAGAAGTAGGCAGGGAAGGAGGGAGGTAGGATCTAGTGTGTTACCTGTAATTCACTACCAGCAGGTAATATACACAAAAGCAGGGTTGTATATGTTCAACATATATGTATATATTGAGTGTTTATTAAGAAGGGGGGGGGAGGATAAGAGAGGTAGGGGGTGTGGTAGTGGGTGGATAAATGACCCATACATTTTTAAATTAATCACACAAATAGGCACAGTAGTGTGTTTATTGGTGGTTTGCAAAAAAAAAAATAATAATAATTCATAAAATATCGTGCAATATAAAATAACTACAATCTGTTCCATGGCTAAAGACTGTATCATGATCATCTTTTGTGGGGTTTTTTTTTTTTTAATAATTTTTTTCTTCATATACTACATACAAGTTATGGATCAGCGAGAACATTATTACCTGACGTTCTCCCAGACTACTATATAAAAAATCAACACAACCAGAAGTAAAGGCCAGTGAGGAGTAGGTGGACAACAGCCGCCATGGACACGTACATAATTACCACGTACGAATATTAAAAATACTTTGGTCCATGGCGGCTACTCTCCTGATATAATACATATACAGTAAATATTTGCAGCTAAGAAATGGTATAAATGATTTAAAAGAAAAATGCTAAAACACATTTAATAATAGTAACCATAACAGTGGTTCAGATGTTTTAATGAAGACGGTAGAGGGGTTAAGATTATATGGACCAGCAGGTTCATTAAGGCTGTAGGTGTGATAATCTCATTAGTAAAGTAGAACATAACTTGAACATAGAACCTCACACGTAGGGGGTTTAGAAGGTTCAGAGGTTCACATTTACTCTCGTTGGGCTAAAACAAGTGAAGGTTTAAGAAGTTTAAGGTTCTGTTTCAAGTCATCAACGTCTATCATACTAACGAGATGATTGATACGGTTTCATCATCATCAATCTGTATAAACAAAGACACATTCACCAAAGGAACTCTGGGTTTAACTTGAGCAAATAAACGATCAATTTTGAAAGGTAGGGAAAACATATATATATATATATATATATATATAATGGTGAGGAAGGATATTGAATCTTTTCCCTCTAGATAAAGTTACACACACACACAAACACACAACCCTAGCGAGCAACAACAAACGAACAGACAGATTGATACTATTAGGCGCCGAATACACTATTTTTGTTTTTATCTTCCTGCTGTTTGTCACTCTTAACGCACACATATATATATATATACACCCAAACACACCCGATGACCGTAACCTACATGACCTCTCCTCTCCCAGGCACCTTCGTAACACACCACATAATTATCGAAACTCTCTCAAAACCCGAAGACATCCTTTTAAGCGCGCGAGCTATCCACTGAGGGTCGTGTAACATCACAGGTCGTTAATATTTCCCGTTCCTTGTTGAGCTGTGTAGACACGACCCCTCCCAGACATACCATCACTTTAGCGAGAGAGAATATACTGTAAGCTATCATGTTGCTGCGCCGCGCTCACCATCACAACCATCTCTTCCTATAACGATAATATTCACTCCCCTGGGCTCTTGTGTACATAGAGATATGTTGCGCCCTATTACCTACCCTTCTCGAGTCCTCTCAATACTCTTACCATCACGACACTTCTAGAACACTATTGGACACTCGGTGCTTGGAGGAGGTCGAGTCTGCGTTAAAGTCTTCGTTCTGAGTTACTGTATTTGATTTAAGTCGCTGCTAGACAATAACTGTTCTTAAATGACGGGTTGTGCGTGTGTTTACCCGTACGGCACTAAACGGACACAGCGGAAACAAACTCATTTATAATATATCATCACTGACCTTCATACACTACCACACCTAACACTTGAAGGACTAGACAACATGGTGGTCGCCTTCTACTCTGCCTATATAGTGTCATCTGCCTGTTGTTGTTGGTGACGTCAAGCTAGTACAGTACAGTAGTTTCGTGGTAACATAGTGTGGTATACAACTACTATAAGGTGAGCACAATGTCCTGTTATCTGAGGTAACAACTGTGTGAACTAAAGTCTATCTTCCCCAGGTGAATTACTCCTTGTGCAGGGAGTTACACATCACTACTGGTAGACAACATTGAAGTAGAAATATATATATTTATATAAATTGTATATATATATATAGAGAGAGAGAGAGATTGATTATATATACACTGAATAGTGACGGGGCACGAAAATTGCAGTAGTGCACACCTCTAGTTTATATATATATATATATATATATATAAATATATATATATATATATATATATATATTTAATATATATATATATATATATATATATATATATATATATATATATATAGTGGTGACAGTCTTACTACCTCCCCTGTCATGGGGCCCAACCAGCTCTGTATTAAACCTTAATACATATTGGCACATTGCCATACAGAACTGGTGGGCCCACAGTACACCAACACCCTCATCACACACTTACATGTTTAAAGCTCCCTTGTGGCACAGGTGAAGCTTAACTTCCACCTCAAGAGGTCCTAAGTGCACCTGCCCAGCTCCCTCACCACACACACACGAGGCCAAGAGGTGTGTACACTCCTGATCAGCTGCCGCGGGTGTAACACTGAGAGGTACCATTTACCTCACAACTACTAACAACCTGTGAACCCACACTCGTACAGGTCAGTGTGATCTTCCCTCATCAGGATAAAATACCTTATCTTCCATCACCAAGAGACAGATAGTCAGACATGCACTTTATCCTGATAGAGAGGAAAGATACATTGTCTTACATTAAAATTCGTCCACAAGGAAAAAATGCATTTATCGTGTACAAGTGACTGTAAATGTAACTTCTCCTTGTAGCTACAGAAGGCATCTCACTCCCAGGAACTCAAGTTTCTTAACATGTGGCTACCAGACAACTGAAGTCCCTAATTAAATGAAAATCATGCTAGCTGACCTAAGGCAATACAAGTGATACCCCGCCTCTACCCGGTATACAGTTAATCAATACCAAGTACATAATAATAATTGTACCACTTACTGTAACATTTCAACTAAGCTGACAAATAGTAAAGAAAAAGAGATTCCCATTCACATTATAGTCAACAGGTGAGAAATGATCTACGTTGTGCCACCTTCACTCAAGGTATCACTTCACCTCAGAATGTGAAGTCACAGTCTCACTATGCCAGACTCCTGCCTTATCACAATCTTAAATTCTTGTGCAACCATCAGTGTGCTCGCTACCTGTCTGTGGGGGTTGACTACTTCGTCAGACATATCACGTTGACAGTACCAGCTAGACATCATCAGAATGTAAACAAGAAGATGAGATTGATCACACAGGATAATTCACGTGTGACAGGTGTTGAGGTGGACCCCAGACACCTGCCCTGGCACGGAGTGCTGTAAGAAGAAGCCTTACATACATATTGCACTTTTTATTTACATAAAACACAAAATGTAAGCTTTTTTTTATATAAGAAACCAAAATAATGTTAGCTCGCACCCTATATCTAGTTCATACATACAGTAGTCACTTGTTACATCATCACTCACAAGACAGGTTGCCGCCCCTCTGTTCCTCAGGTGAGCTGCCCATAACTCACCTGAGCAACTCTGGTAATCACATCAGTACACAACTGTCAGTGTACTCTATCACAGATAAATTTATATCAGGTAATATCTCTATTACTCTTCTATTGTAACACTTGTCGTTAATTGATTACTGTAATTTCACTAAACGTAACAAGACCAGCTTTTAAAAAATTATTTCACTTTTTTTTAAATAAATAAGATCAATTTCATCGTCATTAAGACCATTTTATATTAATTACTGTTGCTTTTCAGTTTTGTAAAGCCTAATTGTGTAGGCAGGTATGAGTAACCTCAAGACCAGCATCCCTTACACTGTTCCCGTCCACCACTACAACTATCTGCGATCATTACCTCACCAAAACATCATTACCAGGAAGACTAGTGGCCCCCAGCACTTACTCCCTCCTTCATGGGGCCACGTGAGTGCTCGGCTGCGGCTGTCTTTAGTATCTGGAAGGACCCAACGTAACCCACGTTCTCACTGCAATGTACAGAAGAGCCTGAACCGCACCTGGAGGCCTTGGTGGGAGGTAAGTGTGTGACCTCCGAGCGGTAGGCAGAGTCCTGGAAGGATACATAGAAGGCGTGGGCTAAGTCTTCAAGGATATATGGAGGTACCTGGGCTGTACCTGGAAGCTCTGAGCGGGTACATTGAGGGCCCTTGAGGGTACATGGAGGTCCCTTGACGGTACATAGAAGCCCTAGAACGGTATACTGCACATATATATAAGAGGCCTTGGGCGGTATACAGCAGCAGGCCATGTATGGAGGAGGCGATGACGGTGTTGGCAGGGGTTGAGAAGAGCCACCTTCGGGGGGCGTGTTGGTAAACTTGAGGACTGTGGGGTGCAACTCTCGCGATGATATGACTAGCAGCTTTTAAGTTTCTGTCAGAGAAAGAAAACATTCATGAAGTATATTACAAATTATAACCTGAAACCACAGCATAATCATAACCTCAAAATTATATATATATTTTACAAGACAAATTAAACAGCTCATTATACTAATTTAGATATTTCAAAAAATAATCTTAATTCTCAGGTGACTACATTACTCACATTCAGAGCTCAACTATCACACACTCATTCACAACACCGAGGGGAAGGGTGAGTCAGATGTGAACCTGTTCTGTGTGTGTACACCAGCGGGAGGGGTTTTACGTAAAGCAAGGAGCTCCGGCGCCACTATGGTCTGCTTCCGTGATATTTAATGCTGTCTTTCATACACTCTCTCAAGCCCCTCCTACCTACCACACGTCTCTCTCTCTCTCTCTCTCTAAAACAAATAAATATATATTTTTTAATACAACTTATACACGCCCCTTCTCTCATTATGAACAGTGAACGTGTCCTCCCTCCCGCCCCCCACACACCTTTTTTAATGAAAAATAAACGCAGTATTTTAGTGACGAGAATAAAAGTTTTCCTCTGTATAATAAAGCTTTAAGCATGAACACCAGCTAGGAGACAAAATGCCGCCGCCGCCGCCGCCACCACCACCCACTCAAGGATCATAGTCACGTACACGTTGCTAGGTGACGCCCATACCACGCCCACATACCTCACCTAGGATGGGCTGGTACACTAAGACGTCGCCCATACGGGATGAGAGAGAACGGAGGGCCGAGTTACGTCGTAGCTTCACTTAGGAATATTCATACCATACCCCCTAATTACTAAACTACCCAATTCCTTTCAGAAGCCCACTACACCACCCTTACCACAACTGATCAACGTCAACACAACCAGGTAAGTCACCACATACGTTACCAACACAGCTGATCACCTGTGAACACCTGGGCAACACACCTGTCACACCCCTTGGCCCGTGTACCTGTCCGTGGCTGACAAGAGAGCATCGGCACCTGGTAATTGGGTCCCACGTCCCACTAGACCCCAAATTAACATAACCATTAGGAGCAAAGAGTTTCTAATTAGTAAGGTGAAAATTCATCCTTGTTCAATTAACAAAGATTCTTAAATGCGATAGTGTGTGTGTGTGTGTGTGTTTTATGGATGGCTTATCATCAACTAAACAAGATTTAAACAACCAGGCAACAAACACCTTAAGCTGCGTCGTACAATCATCCCTACAGCAGCAGCACCACCACCTCCACGTCTTCTAGGGTTACCCCAAAACCCGTAACCTGTTGTGCCTCCAAGACCCGTGTGCGCCAAATCCAGCTCTCACCCCCTCCCCCCTTAACCCTTCGTTTTAAGGAGACTTGACAACCCCTTCTTGTTGTCTCATGTAAAAAGAGATATAGCAACCCCTAAGTCCCTTTGTTCCTCCCCCTACACTCTTGACCTGACCTTGCTAAGAAGGAAGGTCACTCAGGTTGTGTGTGTTGCCCTCTAGCGGGGCGACCACGAAACTCAGGTAGTGTGTCCAACATAATTCTTTTTTTGGGTCGAAGAACAGGTAAATTATCTAATTATATCAACTACAACTGTAATTTACTTTTTTTTTATGAAGAGCGTGATACACATCAGCCTACACCCCTTCCCTTCACCCTCCCTTCCTCCCTCTCACCTTCTTTCTCTCCATTCCTCACCCTGTGTTTCTCCCACACCTCACCCCATTTTTCTCTTCCTGCCTCACCCCCACCCCCACTTTCTCTCCCTACCTCACCCCCTCCTCTCCTTGTTTCCCCATCTTTCTCTCCCTGCCTCAACTCTTCCTCCTCTCCCTACCTAATCCCCTTCTCTCCTTGCCTCATCCCCCCGCCTCCTCCTCCCAACCGCCATAAGCACCACAATAGCCACTTCGGCCAGGTCCTCCATGGGTCCACCCGAATGTCCTCTACCGAATAAAAGAAATTCGGAAAACTTGGGCCTAAAATCTCTCTCTCTCTCTCTCTCTCTCTCTCTCTCTCTCTCTCTCTCTCTCTCGTTTCGTATTTATTGTTTTTGGTGATCTTGTTATTGTTATTACTAGTATTTAACTGGGAACTAGCAGTGACATGAATTAAGTAATAAAACCATCTTATGTATGTATATGTACAGTGTATGTGACCCTGACCTTCCTCCTAACGTGTACAGGTAACATCACCCTTACTGTATGTCCGGTATATCATTAAGAGGACCTACCTACTTTACGTGTACCGCCTGACCCAGTCAGCTAGTACATAAGAACATAAGAATGGAGGAAACTGCAGCGGGCCTATTGGCCCATACTGGGCAGTCCCGTTTACATCCAACCCCTATTGCTCATATAAGCATCCAACCTGTTTGAAGCTATTCAGCGTATTCGAGTTAATGATGATATTTGGTAACTTGTTCCATTCATCCACTACTCTGTTTCCAAACCAGTGTTTACCTATTTCACGCCTAAATCTAAATTTGTCTAATTTAAAACCATCGTTACGAGTTCACTCCTGGTTGGATAGTTTGAGTACCTTTGTAATGTCCCCTTTGTTTAGCCCCGACTTCCACTTATGCACCTCTATCAGGTCGCCCCTCGCTCTACGTCTCTCGAGATACAGCCAACCAGTCAATCAGTCAGCTTACCAGTCATTCAACCTACCAGTTATTGAATCTACCAGTAAGTCAGCCTACCAGTTATTGAATCTATCATTAACTCAACCTACCAGTCATGCAATCTACCAGTTATTGAATCTACCAGTAAGTCAGCCTACCAGTTATTGAATCTACCATTAACTCAACCAACCAGTTATTGAATCTACCAGTAAGTCAGCCTACCAGTTATTGACTCTACCAGTAAGTCAGCCTACCAGTTATTGAATCTACCAGTAAGTCAGCCTACCAGTTATTGACTCTACCAGTAAGTCAGCCTACCAGTTATTGAATCTACCAGTAAGTCAACCTACCAGTTATTGACTCTACCAGTAAGTCAGCCTACCAGTTATTGAATCTACCAGTAAGTCAACCTACCAGTTATTCAATCTACCAGTAAGTCAACCTACCAGTTATTCAATCTACCAGTAAGTCAGCCTACCAGTCATCTAATCTACCAAACAGCCTGTCAGCTTACCAGTCATTCCATCCACCAGTAA
The DNA here is from genome assembly GCA_958450375.1 of Homarus gammarus. Classification (NCBI taxonomy): domain Eukaryota; kingdom Metazoa; phylum Arthropoda; class Malacostraca; order Decapoda; family Nephropidae; genus Homarus; species Homarus gammarus. The sequence continues at coordinate 17,140 of CAUDMG010001456.1, forward strand.
GTCAACCTACCAGTCAACTAATCTATCAGTCAGTCAATTAATCAGTCAACCTACAGGCCAACCAGTTATGCAAAGGGTCGCAGATGATAAAGGGTATATACTGTATATATAATGAAATTCGTGAGTGATAAAAAAGATGAATTCTCACATACGCACACACAAAAAAAAACATTCTTACGTGATCTATGTCCCTCTCCTCCCACACTGAACCAAAAGTAACGCATCAACCGACTCAACAGCCACCATCTACGTCACAAATAACCTTGAAATTTGTACAGTAACACCACAGTCTAGACACTTTCTTCTACACACTGTTAGGATTTTATACGCAGCAATAGCCGTGAATTAGAACACAGTTACTTTGGGGGTTAATTTAAGTCCACAAATTCCTAAGACCTACTCCTTATGTGTACTAAGTCTTGTGTGGCTTATAAACTCCATTGGTTTCTCTTGACAACCAATAGCATGGAAGGTGAACAGTGTCTCTCCCAGGTTGATGGTCCCTGTTTGTCCGTCCGTCCGTCCAGATACCACCAGCACCAAGCTGTCTGGTCCAGTGGCTGCAGTCTGTTGTCTCACCCACCAACGCCTAAACTACACCATCCTGCCCCAGCCAATACCCTCAACCACACTACCTCTTAATCTATCCACAAAAAAGAAGAGGATTTGATGCGGTACAACACTGGAATTCTTTATAACAAAAATAAATATAATGAAATAGGCATTAAACTTTCATTCAGAGTGACAAGTTCGACCTTGAAAATTCCGTTAGGATAATTCCCCCCCCCCCCCCCCCCCCCCACGGTCAACAAGTTAGGCAGGGCTCAGGGCTGAGAGAGACGACCTTGGGAGACTCCTGTAGCCTTCACACAACCACCACCCAACCTCTGTCTAGAACACACACACACACACACACTACAACAAACATACACTATCACCACAAGACACAAACATCACCACACTATGCTACCTCTAACAGCAAGCTCTAATCGCCTGTTGTCTGGTAGCTGCTATGGCCAAGGTTCCTGAGGGCTTGGGACCTTTATCATGACGCCCCACCTTAATATCCTTGTTCAATACCAACATCTTGCATCATGGCAGCTCCAGGAGGCGACCTACACCTATCACCATAGCAGTTCCAGGAGGCGACCTACACCTTTCACCATGGCAGTTCTAGGAGGCGACCTACACCTATAACCATGGCAGTTCTAGGAGGCGACCTACACCTTTCACCATGGCAGTTCTAGGAGGCAACCTACACCTATCACCATGGCAGTTCTTGGAGGCGACCTACACCTATCACCATGGCAGTTCTAGGAGGCGACCTACACCTTTCACCAAGGCAGTTCTAGGAGGCGACCTACACATATCACCATGGCAGTTCTAGGAGGCGACCTACACCTTTCACCATGGCAGTTCTAGGAGGCGACCTACACCTTTCACCATAGCAGTTCTAGGAGGCGACCTACACCTTTCACCTTGGCAGTTCTAGGAAGCGACCTACACCGTTCACCATGGCAGTTCTAGGATGCGACCTACACCTTGGATCATGGCAGTTCTAGGAGGCGACCTACACCTTTCACCATGGCAGTTCTAGGAGGCGATCTACACCTTGCATCATGACAGCTCTTGCAGGCGACCCTAGTCTTGTGGGGAAATTGACGTTACTTAACTCCCAATACTAATTTACACTAGTTTTATGTACACTTTTCAACTCAGAGCAATCTTGGTAACTATACAACTACTGTACAACCATAATATTTAATACATTTCGTAAGTTACAACCTGACGTTACCACACAACTGTTACGAACATTCCAAAACTAGACACATCACAACCACCACACACCCCGTACACATCACAACACAATCCCAAACACCCTAGCTAAGCCACACGCGAGGGTCACAGACTACCCACAGACAAGAGAAAGTTGCTGGGGTCCTCCCGCCTTCCTCAGTTGGGTGGTCTTGCCGGAAGGAACATTACCCAAGAGCCGGAACACAAATATGACAGTGATGGTCGACTGTTTTGTAAAGGCGAACAGTACATGAAAGAGGTGTGACGGAGCAAGCTGATTGTGTTTTTTTTTTTTACTTCCTGTGTGAGTGTGTGTGCGGGCAATGGAATCTCGAAGGCACACACACACAAGGTCTTCAATTCACATGATTTCTCAAGCTGGACGAGAATGGTGGCAGCGTTGGGGGGATTCTTTAACCTGTAGGAGAACCAAATACGGCCTCGCTGCAGTAGTGGATGACCTTCAAGTATGTGTGTGTGTGTAGGGATGTGGTGAAGACGAGCAGGACCACCAAGTTTAACCGCCACCCTTCACTTCTGCTTAATTCATCTTAACCCAACCTAACCTAATGCTAATCTAACCTGTATTAATGCTAACCTAACCCATCCCACCTTAACGTAATGCTAACCTAACCAAACGCTAGTCTAACCTGACCTAATGCTAAGCTAACCCAACCCGGGTAATGTTAGGGTGTTTAAATATCAGGTGAAATTAGGTGGGGGCTAATCTTCAGGTGATCCGACGCGTCATAAGGACCTAAAAACATCATATCTTAAAATTCTCTCTTTTTTTCTATAAAGGGAAATGGGAAGAAATGAAACGTGAATTTATTTATATTTTTCCCCACTTCCCCAAATTGGTTATAACGGGTACTGGCAGGCCTAGAAATGTCCCCAAGAACAAGCCCTCCTCCAAGACAGGTTTACCAGGGAACAGGTACAACTGGTGAATCACAATGTCTGTAGCTACCAATATTATGTTTCGCTACTTCTCTAAACATCAAAGAATATTTCCACCTAACCTAACCAAGCCGTCTCTCACTACCAGACAGCACTAAGTTCGGTCACTCACTTATCATAGCTAAGGAATGCCTGCCCTCAGTGACTACAACCCCACTCATGTCGGCCTGGAGTCTGGTGGCCCTGTGCCAACTTTTATAACAGTGACGTCGGCTACACCACCATCAAGGGCGCTAGTGGTGGTGGAGGGTGGTGAGGTGAGAATGGTGGTAGTGAGACTGATGGTGGATGGTGGTACTGGTGAAGGATGGTGGTAGTGATGAAGGATGGTGGTAGTGGTGAAGGATGGTGGTGGTGGAGGATGATGGTGGTGGTGGTGAGGATGGCTAATAGTGGTGCTAAGAGTGGTAGATTGGGGGGGGGGGGGGTGATGGAGATAAGGGAGTTCTATCAACATTATTACGGTTGAAAGAGCAGCAGCAGAAAAATGACGATTACAGGTGTTACTATGTGTCTCGTGAGTCAATCTAAGTCTGCTGCTTCTGCCGTAACAACTCTCAAGGAGGCAGTGTTCCTCTATCATGGTGTAAAGGTTATAAAAGTCCAGCTTCCTGTCACCCCCAAAGTCAAGAGCTGAGTGGTGGTGTTGTGACTCGAGGCATTTAAGCAATTAGTTCACGTCACCACAAGTCTCCCGCGTTTAGATAATTTGAGATTATTATTATCATTATATATTTTGTTATAGTTAAATACTTTTAGTTATTATATAATTTTAGTTATTAGTATTATACAAGACACCAAAATACCTTTCACTGTGTCCTTACTGCAACACTAATTACCAAACTGCCATCACCTGCCGAGAACATCGACAGGGGTGGCCCTAACTACCCAACCTCCTACAAAGATCTTTTACCAACGATGAATAAAGACATCCATTTAACATTAATAACATTTAACCCTTTATCAACACGGTATTAAATGCTTAAGTCTATCACCTAAATTCCCCACTCGCCACCACCACCCCCTCACCATGTAAGGTAAGTCATCACCCTGCAACAGTTCTACCTACCTGGCCCACATTTGCACTCAACCTGAAGGCCTTGTGGGGTGGGCCCGTCGCTAACGCTGCCCACACAGACACTGCTAAGGACATCAAGGTGGCGGGGAGGGAGGGGGTTTACGGGAGGTACCACGAAGAGGACAACAGTGACACAGGGCAACATCTGAGACTTGTATGGTAGGTAGAGGGGGAAAGGGTATAGATACTTCACCTTCTGTTTACATACCGAGGCACAGAACAGATGTTAATGATAAAACACCTGTGTAACGTTATTTATCAACGAACAAGTGTGGTATGAGGCACCTGCATACCATACCGTCACTACCTCGCTAGACTGTTAGATTGTCAGTCTGTGATCTCGTTCTATTTCAAGGTAAAGCAAAGTCACTGTCAAACACGCACACGCACACACACACACCTATATTCAGGATTGACGCATTGGACTAAGTATTCTCTCGTCTCGGTCAGTGTTGGTGTGAGTTGAACACTGAGTCCTGACGTAAATTAAGATGATAATAGTCAGGCTTGAGGTAAAATTATATATATATATATATATATATATATATATATATATATATATATATATATATATATATATATGCAAGTAAATCACTGTAGGTGCGCGTGATCTAGGTATATGCTGATAACCACCAGGAAAGAAGAAAACACGAAGTTCCCTTCGTGTTTTCTTCTTTCCTGGTGGTTATCAGCATATATATATATATATATATATATATATATATATATATATATATATATATATATATATATATATATATATATGAGTATTCAGAACGACTTTTTTTAATCATGTTCAAACATTATCACTTCCTCACTCCACACACACACACATCTCTCGACTCTTAGGTCAAGGTCTTGCTCTCCATTCATTCTCACCACTTCCCGTCCTTACTATCTCCTCCTTACCCTCCTTCAGGTGCTCCCCCATAACCATCTCTTTCGCTTAACCTCACTTTCCTCCTCCAAGATTATTACAACTGAACCTCCTCCTCTTCCTCCTCTCCTAACTTCTTTGTACATGTAACTGCTCTCATCTTTCTCACTCCTGTTTCTACCATTCCTTCTTCCGACTCTACCTCCATAAGGTTCAATCACACTATTTTCTTCTTCCTCCACCTCCTCCCTCTCTCCTCCTTCCCACACCATCCACATTATCACTACGAATGAGTAAACGCCCACAAGACCCCCCCCCTGGATACAAGGTGCCAGTGCCCTCGCTACAGTGCCAAGGTTACCACACACACTCTCTGATAAGGCCACTGCTGGCACTATCTCCTCTCACCATTGCTTTCAAACCGAGGTCACCCGGGGACAGCTGGTTGTGTGCCCTGTGTCGCAAATCAGTTGATAGAGGTGCCGGGGTGCCAGACTTGTGCCAGAACTCTAGCAGCACTCAAACGTCACCTGACTATTTCTCAAGTGTCACTTAAACTCAATCTGGGTGACAAAGAGCAAGACAACCTTCAGACGTGTATCTTCCCATCATGGCTTAAGTGCCACCTCCTTGACATGGCACTCAAGTGAACAAATGCCACCCTGTTGTATGACTGTACGGCACTTTCTGGATCACCTGAAGATCAGCCACACCAACTAAGTCTACCTTTTAAGATTAACCACCCTAACCTCTCTCACACACACCAACAATGTGTTGTGTGTACTGTAAATGTACACACGAGGGAAATATGCAGTTGGGTCACCTCCAGCAGCCCAAAATCTTCCTCACCATGACTGTGCATGTTGGCCTCCGGTCCTTAGTCTTCCTTGCCTTAGATACCGAGTTATTTTAGGTCCACCCCACTACCAGCACCCACCTCTACCAGCCACCAGCACCACCATTAGTACCAGCCAACCAACAACCACGAGTTGCCACTACCAGCCATCGAGACTTACCAGCTACTACCACCACTACCAACAACTACCATGGTCCACAAACGTACCAGCCATCCACCGACACCCACCCACCCTTAAACACACCTTCAGCACCTACCCACCCTCAACACCCACTTGGCAACCCGTGTCCATTCCACGCATGATTACTAAATTGCTTCTCCTGCAGTATTTAAAACCACAATAAAGAGTGAGGGATGGTGGTCTTGGGTGCACCTACGTCGTCTTATTCACAAGTTATAATCTCTCTCTTTTTGATAACAATATACGTGGAGAAAATTGAGGACATTAATTTGTGTGGATCACCTGATGTTTTGCACTCCCCTCTTAGTTCTCCTCTTCTCCGCTGTTTGTCACCTTGATAATCAATCTCTAACGCTACCTGGAGATCTTTTTAAGTGAATCTGGGCCAAACTAACTTATCACACGTCTCATAGATATCATCATCAGCACTATTATCTGTACCATTATTATCACTATCACCATTAACACTACCTCGTTAACAGCACATTATCTATATCACTTCAATAACATTTTTATTACCACCACCACCTCCTCCATAATATACGTAGCTCCAAAGTAAACCTCAAGCACCACCTGTCACGGTAAAAAGTATATAAAGCACACCACCTGCCAGCTGCTCATAAATCTCCAAGCCCCACCTGTCCCTTAACTGTTTCTATGCCCCCGCTATGCTTTACTGGCACCAGCTGTAAGTAATCTCCCATGTATACCAGCTGGCTTCCTCCTCTTCCTTCCTCCTCCTCGTCCATTACAATAAGAAAGCTTCATTCAGGTCAAAAAGTCGCATGAGAAATAAATCACCAAACTATGGCTGTATTTTAATCTCTCAATTTATCTCGTTAAAAGAAATAATAAAATACCCCAAATGGAAGTTCAATGTTGGGCGTTTACAAACCAAGAATAAACTACAAAATATATATATATAATAACACAGGAAAGAGATGTAAATAAAACAGATGAAGCAGAGTTAATTCAGAGAAGAGAAACGTCCTGTGAACGGTGGCGTCCCGTTGTGTGTGGAGAAGGTATTTACAGGCGCCGGGTTGTGGTGAGGACGATGAAGCTGCCTCTAGCGGTCAGTGGAGGAACTTTCACATATACACGCTGCCACACATACTATCATTTCTATTCCATTTAAACAAACTTCCCACTAGAGTTAAGGCGTAAACATTAACCATCTCGTTATATAGAGTTACGGCCAATTGGTTCGTTTAGTAGTTAATTTATAAAACAGTTATTCAAGAACAGATACCCTACGCTTCTCCACTCGAGGCTCTACAAACAGGCTTACCGGCCTAGCCAAACAAACCGCTTTTAAAATACGTACATACATATGGCCCTACAATCCCAACCTTTCCCAACCCCTCAAAGGCTCCTCCAATCGACCACAATCTTTCGAAACATTACTCAAAAGTTTATCAATATTATTAAACTTTTCATTACAGTAAACGTATTAAGACGTCAACAAATTACCTTCCCTTTCAAACTATCCAATTATTTAACCTGTACAACTTATTAAATTTACAAATGCCAATGATGTTACCAGTATTTTATGTAGATTTTCTAGATGACAATAGGCCTATTTTTTATGGTAGGCTACACATGCCGGGTAAATAACTCAAGTGTGACGCCTGAAGCTTATACCAGGGGTTACTGGGTGTACTGGTGTAAATTCCTTACCAATCGGAGGTACCCTAAACAAACAAACAAACACACACACACACAAATAGATACACCCACTCAGATTGAATGCCCACTGACCCCAAATTCTTAACATACAATGAAGTCATCAAGCTCACCACTATCACCACCACCACCACTACTCCAACAAGGATAAAATTACAGCAGTAGGTAAGAAATATTTATCCATCAACAACGTACAAGAATAGAACAAGTATCTGTCATTATCAAGAGTTTTCTGTTGTAGATAATTAACAAGACGAGTGCTGGAGCCTTGAACACCTTGTTACTACCACTACAACAACAACTACTACTACAAAAACAACAACTACTACTGCTACAAAAACAACTACAACAACAAAAACAACAATAACAATACATACAACCACTAAAACAAATACACACACACATCCACACAACCATCACATACAGAAACAAATAACTTCCCTCCTCATAAATAAATAACAAATAAAGAGCTAAAAAAATAACTTAAAACACACCCCCCCCAAAAAAAAAATGTGAATCACTCTCCAAATTACCACATGATTAATCCGGGCCATGATAATCCACAGTTAATCCAGCCACAGTTCAATCCAGATTAATCCCAGGTACAAGAACGTGTGTTGGGGGGGGGGGGGGGGGGAGGAGGGACCAGGTGGCAGTAGCGTCGAGGGAGGAAGTATGTCTAATGAAATACCTGATAAACAAAGGCTCATTTATGTTAATTATTTTACCTCCTGATTAACGCAAGAGAAGGTATCGATCTAATTTAGGAATCGTGTATGTTAAAAGTATGTGTGTAAAATTTGAAGCCATTTTTGAGGTTTAGTTCAGGGTTTGAGTGGGAGGTAAGGGGAGTTAGTCAGTGAGTAAGTGTGTGTGTGTGTGTGTATAAGGTAGAATACAACGCAACATCACCTCCAGCCTTGTGTTACGGAGAAGGATGTTATAGTCACTGACACACACAGTAAACATCAACATCTAGGCCCACACAACCACAATGAACATCTAGGTCCACACACACACTTTTCACCTGCAACATCAAAACAGAGAAAGAGAGAACAAATTTGGTGGGTTCTTTTCGTGTTTAGTGACCTGTGAGACCCCCCCCCCCCCACACATTCTTAGCAGCTGTCTTGGCACCTTTTAAGTCTACTGTAGTCAACTCTCACGCCTCTTTAACATGCAGTGTTTCTCATATACACGCCACCACACCAGAGATGCCAGCCATGAAGCGCACTTATGTCTTCTTACTGCTACTAACCCCTGAAACATATTGAAAGACTCTGAAACACTGATTTACCACCCGCTGCAACATACAAAAAACACCCTACGAGAAATATAAACACACCCTGCAACATATTTTGACCTACTGTACCATGCAACATACCATACACACCCTGCAACATACGACACGTTCTGCAACACATGACATCCTGCAACACGTACGCAATTCACATTTTTACACAACCCTCTACTTTATAATATCTCCCCTTATAACTAACTCCCTTCCCTCCACCTAATTAAACCCATTTATAGTTATTACTTCTCTCAATTTCTCCTTGTACTCCTTTATCATCATCTACTAATTCTCTATTCATTAGTTCTCATACACGCAATTCTATTCTCCAATCCCTTCCTTCCATGGCCGTGAACACAAAAACCTTATTACCAATCAGCTCAATATTTCCAATCTATCTCATGAATACTAATCCCCGTGCCCATGAATACAAAAACTTCAAATTACAAATCCACCTCCGCCTCCCAAGCCCATGAAATTTACGTAGCACAAGACTCGTAGCTACAGAGGATTGAGAATAAGATCAGTCTGCTTGTTCACTACCACACTACGTCTCTGCAGATGGGGGTCTCAAGATAGCCGAGGAGAGGGGGGGGGAGGGGGGGGAGGGACAGATGAGGTGCCAAGAATGAGGGTGGAGTTCCCCCCAATCACACGTCTCGTACCGAAAGGTGTTGAAATGTTCCTTACAAGTGCGGTATATATTTTATCCTCGCTACCCACGCCTTCCTTCTGGCTGTGGGTGGGGGGAGGAGGGGGTTGAGTGGGTGGAGGAGGGGTTGAGTGGGTGGAGAAGGGGGTTGAGTGGGTGGAGGAGGGGATTGAGTGGGTGGAGGAGGGGGTTGAGTGGGTGGAGGAGGGGGTTGAGTGGGTGGAGAAGGGGGTTGAGTGGGTGGAGAAGGGGGTTGAGTGGGTGGAGGAGGGGGATGAGTGGGTGGAGGAGGGGATTGAGTGGGGGATGAGTGGGTGGAGGGGTTGAGTGGGTGGAGGGGTTGAGTGGGTGGAGGAGGGGATTGAGTGGGTGGAGGAGGGGATTGAGTGGGCGGAGGAGGGGATTGAGTGGGCGGAGGAGGGGATTGAGTGGGCGGAAGAGGGGGTTGAGTGGGCGGAGGAGGGGGTTGAGTGGGCGGAGGAGGGGATTGAGTGGGCGGAGGAGGGGATTGAGTGGGTGGAGGAGGGGATTGAGTGGGTGGAGGAGGGGATTGAGTGGGTGGAGGAGGGGATTGAGTGGGTGGAGGAGGGGGTTGAGTGGGCGGAGGAGGGGGTTGAGTGGGCGGAGGGGGTCGAGTGGGCGGAGGAGGGGGTTGAGTGGGTGGAGGAGGGGGATGAGTGGGTGGAGGAGGGGGATGAGTGGGTGGAGGAGTGGATTGAGTGGGGGATGAGTGGGTGGAGGAGGGGGTTGAGTGGGTGGAGAAGGGGGATTGAGTGGGTGGAGGAGGGGATTGAGTGGGCAGAGGAGGGGGTTGAGTGGGGGATGAGTGGGTGGAGGAGGGTGATAGTGGGTGGAGGAGGGGGGTTGAGTGGGTGGAGAAGGGGGTTGAGTGGGTGGAGAAGGGGGTTGAGTGGGTAGAGAAGGGGGTTGAGTGGGTGGAGAAGGGGGTTGAGTGGGTGGAGAAGGGGGTTGAGTGGGTGGAGGAGGGGATTGAGTGGGCGGAGGAGGGGGTTGCGTGGGCGGAGGAGGGGGTTGAGTGGGCGGAGGAGGGGGTTGAGTGGGCAGAGGAGGGGGTTGAGTGGGCAGAGGAGGGGGTGGAGGAGGGTGATAGTGGGTGGAGGAGGGGGTTGAGTGGGTGGAGGAGGGGGTTGAGTGGGTGAAGGGGGTTGAGTGGGTGGAGGAGGGGATTGAGTGGGTGGACAGGGTGGGAGGTTTACAGTCCCTTGTTGCATGAGATCACGTCACATCAGGTGAACAAAGTGGCTTCAGGTGTAATCATTTCTTACGTATTTATCAAACTTATCATACATACTTATACTTATTTATCATACTTATCATACATACTATTATACTTATTTATTATACTTATTTATCAAACTTATCATACATACTTATACTTATTTACCGTACTTATCATTCCATTACACTTATTACAACGACTTTATTTTTGCCTTTTTTCTCAACTTCTGTTCCTATGTTTACTTCCCATCTGGAGGGTCTAAGCAACAACACATACACCGTCTCCTACACTCCAGCTTATCATCCTTGTCAAGGGTAACACAAGAAGCCATCATCATCATCACATAAGTAGACCAAAAGAGTCGACGATTTTGGCCAAATATATCTGTCTGGTATTTAGGTTAGAGAGTGACATCAGAGTGTGACATCTGGGGTTCAAAAGATGGCACAGTGTTCTGGGTTTTGGGTGTGTGTTTGTGTGTTAATTGGGTATCTGTAGTGATTTCAGGTACCACATGCACCAAACAATGACCCTGGCCTTGTGTCCACCAGAATCAGCAGCCAGCAACACTTCCCTCCTGTATAAACAAGAAACCAACCTCACTACATCAGCAAGAGCAGCTACATCAGCCTTCACTATCAGTACCCAGACCAAGACAAGCTCACCCTCCAGACTAAGACAAGCTCACCCTCCAGACTAAGACAAGCTCACCCTCCACCTAAGACAAGCTCACCCTCCACCACCTTCCCTGATCCACCAAATAACCAAAATTGTGCTTGTCAACATATTATTATTCCTGATTCTTGCCAAGTGTGAGGGTGGAGTGTGTGTGTGTGGGGAGGGGGTGGAGTGATTTGGAGGCGGGGGGGGGGGGTAGGGGGGAAGAGTGATTTGGAGGCGCGGGGGGGGAGGGGAGGGGGGAAGAGTGATTTGGAGGCGCGGGGGGGAGGGCGGGTACAAAAAGGTGAACATTACCGATCAACACTATAGTTCTGCCCAACGTCGACTTCACAACACAAGCAAGAAGTTAGAAAACAAAAGAACTCATGAAAGCAAACGAGTTTCTGTCCTGCTGGTCCTAACGCTCAATTGCACCACACGTCCTGACCCCGATACCACCACCCGCCGCCGCCAATCAACACCCGTTATGGCTCCTTGTTCACAACACATGGTACAGTGGTTCCAGCTGTATCATGAACACTGTGTATTTTCTGGATTACAGGAATTGAGGTCACCAAGGCCACACACATATACACAACGTTGTCCTCTGAAGCAACTGGATTACGCAAGACATGGTGGCGCCGTTATCCATCAGTGACTTTTACATGATTTAGAATTATAAGGTTTACATATGCTTAAGTAACCTAGATTTCAGCATTGGGGGTGGGGTAGAGGGGGGGTGTGGAGGAAGCACGTGCCGGGACAAAGAGGACATTTCTGCCAATGCGGCATCTTGACGCCTCCCACCTGACTCAAGACCAGCTGCCACAAGGAATCACACACAGACAGAGACAGGCAGATGGTCATGTAAACACTCTCCAACACAAACAGTATCACAAAATAAACAAGACAGAGAGACAGGGTTGGTTACTCACCTACAGCAGCGCTCCTGTCCCGCTAGAAAAGATCTTCCCCGTCCCAGTAGTGTACACGTCCTGCATCTGGTGTCCGACGAGGCTCTCCTTTCTCCCTGGACACCGACGTGGTGCTCCTGCTGGTGGGTGGCGGTGTAGCTTAATGGAAGGGTAATAATCCTCATCATACCACCCAGGTGACGCCCCTCCTCCTCCTCCCCATTAGGCCAGGAGTGTGTAGTGGTGAGGGGCGTGTGGGTGGTGGCGATTGGCCGTATGGTGGTGGTGAGCAGCAGGAATACACCACTACGCCGCCATGTATGACCACTACAAATACCATTCTTTTTTCCAACATCACATCCACTATATTTATCATCTAGCCGCTAACTCCGAGACACTCTTATCATTATCATCATTACTATTATTATTATTATTAATATTATTATACATGGTTTTACGATAGATGCATTAAACTCTGTGAATGTTCTATTATTCACACCTTCTTCATTTATTTATTTAACGAACCATGAATAATATCTGCTTATGCACAAATCGATAAAACATTGAATTAAGGACAAGTAGCACCACCAGACCAGTGTTATCTAGCTAACACCGGTAAGTGGGGGAAGGGGTTCGATCACCGTGTGCCATCATCTCGAACCAACCCTCCTCCTCGCGTTCACCAGTAAGGCGAACCATTGATGTCTAGGTGGTTCCAGGAAGCGAACTCGGTCCAAGAGTCTAAGTTCACATCAAAAACGTCTTTGGGTTTTAACTCTTGCGCCGCGGCGGTCTTCGGTCGAAAGGAAACAATAACGTAATTCTTGTTGTTGTTGTTGTCCCAGTACTCCCCAATCTCGCTCTTGAAGCACACGCAGAACTCCAGCTTGTCGGCCTGTGTGGATCCTGGCAGGGGCAAGCTGAAGGAGAAGGTGTCATAGAGGTCGTAAGAGGCTCCCGTAGCGGTGGACAGTGACGGTACGAACTCTCCCTCGACGTCCTCATGAGTCGTCCAATTGTTGATGGTGTATCTCACTTTAACACTCTTATGGAAGGATAGATTTCGGACCTATTGTGGGAGAGACAGAGAGGAACAGGTGTGTCAACGGATTACCCAGAAACCTTTTATCACTCATTGTTTACAGGTGAGTAATAAACGCCTATCAATTTGCATCAATCCTAACATTGAGACATAACCTACTCTAACTACTACAACCACCAATCACCGGTAATAACACACCTACTAACAGCTACCACCATCAATCACCAACGCACCTATTAACCACCACCACCATTTATCACCCGCACACATGACAAGTCACAGAAGCTCACCTTAACTGTGCCCGCTACTCTGTTCTCGGATTCCTTAATGACAACATTTTCTAGAGAGATGTAGTCATTTTCCAATCTGGCCTTCATGCCCAGGTAGTCAGAGGCTGGCTGGGGGAAGGCCAACTCCCACTGGTCACACACCGCTTCTGCCTTGGCGCCTCTGGTTACCTGAGACAAATACACAAAAGCAAATGAATATAACAAAATCTTCGTCAGGTGAATAGTGCTAACGAACTATATACAGGTAATTGAACGAGGTAAAAAAATATTGAAATGAATGAAAAAAAATATAGTAAATAATATTTAACAATAACGTACCTGAAAAATTATTACGAATAAGTTTTTGTTGTAAATTTCGTACTTAAATTGAACACACAGGTATTTAGGAATTAGGCTAGGATAGTCTTCTTCCTTCGTCCCTTGTAGGTTTGAGGACAGGTGTAAACACGGACAGGATTAGGGCAGGTAAAACATTCCAGGTGAGATAATGAGACCTTTACCTGTTCTAAGAAGTCTGCCGACCATCTTGGGGGACAATCTGGACGCTCGGTGAGGACACGGACCTCAGTCAGTGGGTGTCCTCTGGTGTCTGCGAACACTACCTTCTTCTTTAGCCGGGTGGGGGAGATGGCGCCTTCCTACAACACCAGAATAAGACCTATTTTATCCCCCCCACAGGTGAACATTTGCACTAGATATTTTTTTCACACTTTTTACCTTTAAATTACGTCATCATGAACCTTTTTTCTTTTTAAACATCAATAAAGACAACATCATGATTCCTACTATTACTAAATTAACCTTTTTTGTATCCATGTGAGGGTGCTTGTATATACGGAAATATTTTTTTTTGTGGGGGGGGGGGGGGGGGGGGTGTAAACTGCAGTAGAAGTTGTCCCATACCATCAAGACAAACTGAGATGGTGAGTCTTACCTCCACTTCCTCCTCCTGACGGGCCACCAGGCAGGACTTGATGGGCAGGAAGGGTAGTGTCTCTACTTTTTTTTTCTGAGGCGACCGTCGACCACTGGACCTGTAGGGAACCACAACACCATCCAGGATTTACACGAGGGATTCTTTTCAAGGGACTTTATGTACAGTGAAACCTCCATATAACGAACTTTTCTCTTCATATACTAATCCGTTAGATGGGGAGGTTTCACATCTAACGAACCCTCGATAAAACGGACTTTCCTCCATGTTGTCCGTTAAATAGAGGTTTCACTGTATAACACTAATTCAAAACACAATATTTATTACACACATTTCAAATTATTCATCACACCTGAAGTTCTCTATACAAAGAACATAAATGAAGTTATATTTATAGTCCAGTAGTAAGATTATGTAGCGACTATGACAAGACTCACCTAAAACTGCTTCTTGGGATGAAGTTGTTGCTGTAGCAGGAGGTGGAAGAGGAAAAGGAAGAGGAGGACAAGGGTATGGAGGAAGAGGACAAAGGTGAGGAGGAGAAGAGTTGGCTATCACAGTTGCTCCGAAAACTACTAGTGGTGAGGGTAGTGCCGCATGACTGGCTGCTGCCGCCCCATATGTTGTGGAGGGGCGTCGACTGGACTGGTGTCGTCTGTAGGGGAGCTGCCTGGAGTGGTGTCAGTCTGGGGTAGTCATGGAGGAAGGGCTGGGAGGCGAGGTACCCGGAGGTAAGAACTGGGGACGACCCAAGGAACATCTCCACACCATAGTCACTCGGCATCATCAAAGTTGTCATCAGGCCCTAGAGAGAAGGCCCAGGACATAGGAATTAACACGGGGGGGATTCATATAGAGATTAGTATACCTCCGCCCTTGAGCTTATTTCACCTGAAGATTAAAAACATTACTGCTAACCTAACCTAAATATAAAGTGAACATTGTCAGATACGAGAGAGAGAGAGAGAGAGAGAGAACATAACGAAGATAACACAAATATAACAAATCATCATACACACACAATGATTTGATAACCGTTGATGTACCATGACATTATAGACAGTGATAACTAATTTGTCGGTCCACTGATGATGATAACACGCCCCCCCCCCCCCCCGTGGCCACATCCTCTTTTTATCATCCGGACTTTTATCTTTCGTATCGTTGTCAACATTATGTTACGTCGTTATGTACAGGTCTATAATCTTCCCTCACCTTCAGTTTAGTCCTTCCCGGTGGTCAGGTGTAGGAATAATGATCATACACTCATGAATTCTAAACCCTTTTTGTCCCTAACCCTTTCTTAAGTTTAACCCTTATCAGTAACCCTTTAACAGGAAGTTTAACCCTTTATTTTTTTTTTACATAATACTTTAATTGACTCGTTTTATCTTAACCTGATTTCTTTATTACATTTCTAACTTCCCCCTGTACCTTACCCTACCCCTTCCCCCTGTACCTTACCCTACCCCTTCCCCCATCCTCTTAAAGACGATTGGTACGATTCATTTGATGACGTCATGAATACTGAGTGACGTCATGTATCAATTATAACCTGAAGTCATGTGACTCGACCTACCATTCCCTCCCTCTTCCTTCTTTTCTCCTCTCCTCATCCCTTAATTTCCTCTTTCTTCCTATTTTCCACTTTCGCTTCCTCTTGGGTAAACAACGGTGCGTTATTTTTCCCACAAAAACAAAGTTACTTCCGCACGCTCTCCCGTTATCACATAATTTTCCTGTGGGAGGTGTGCCCGCGGCTGCCACACACACAAGGTCGACCTTCCATATCTTTCCAGACTTTCACTGTGTGCACTCTTGACGCTGTGTCTTTCTGTTTGTTTGTCTGTTTGTCTGCCTACTGTACAATGACGAAACCCTACCTGTAATTACTTGAGATAGAGAGAGACGTATACCATTGTGTAAGGTCAAGTATCGGAGACGGTTCTATCAGGCCATAAACACTAGCCGGCCGGGCGGGTGTGTCTGGTGCACCTGGCCGGATGTTGCAAGGTCGAGGCAACACCTTACCAGACAACACTCATGTGGTCACCTAAACGCCTTCCAGTTCACCAGTGTCTTAGTCTATGTAGTTTCAATTATAATAAATAATAATTAACACTAAGTAATAAAAAATAATAAAAAATGCCTGTGATAATAAAAAAAAATATTATAAATATATAATAAAAATAGTAACGAAACAAAGAGAAAACGGATAAAATTTTTGCTGGAAAGTAATTAAAAGATCCTGATTTTGGAACAAATTAAACACTTCCGGGGTTCATTTTTATGAGATTAAAATTTTCGGTGAAACGTATCTGCTGGGTGACGTGGTTGAGTGTAGTTATTTATATTAAAAGATAAAGTTTGGTTTAGGTTAATTTGAAGTTTTGGTGAAGGTGGGTTTAGTTTGGTTTAAGACGAGGGTAGTTAAACCAAGTTATGTCGTTTCCGTTGTCAGAAATAAACAGGCGCCAATTTGCACTGGTCTAGGCAGCGTCCACCATCTCCCACAACACACAGAAAACCTCTCGTCTTAATAGGGCCAGACAAGTGCACACCCAGACGAAAATAACGCCCGTGCCTCAACAAACACCTTTCATACCTAGTCCCACCCCCCTCTCACGTACCCACACCTGCTGATGAAACGCAATAATGAGGAACAGAGATGAATTTCCAGGTAAAACTAGCGTAGGAGCAGCCATTACCTGTGTTTTATCGTAGGTGTGGTCAATAATCCTTGTATGCAATGATAACACAATCTGTAGTGTTACTTGCTATTCAGGTGATTTGTTGGCAATGTAATATTATAGTTACGTAATTGTTAATGCATTGTTGACGCTTACTAAATTGTTATGCAGTTTCGGTGATGGCGTAACTGTAAATATTGGCACTAACGTAATTGTAAAGCATCGTTGGTGGTGGTAACTTGCAGTGTTGCGAAGATCGGTATTAATTAATGGTGGATGTCGTTAGTCTACCACCGCCACCCTGAAGTATCCTAAATTTACCTAATGGCCATCCCAAACCCGAATAAATGGAGTCAAAACTATACCGAGACTTGAGTGGTGAAAATATGTTGAAAGATAAACCCCAAGAATCACTATAGAAGAATTCGAACCTTGAACTCTGACCGTAGGTGATGTGAAGGAAGGATTGGCTGGGTTGACAAGTGTGGGATGTTGGTGTTTACAGAGTCCCTTGAGGTTTACGTATCCAAAACACATACCCAATCTTAATAACCAAACCAATATCTTT
Source organism: Homarus gammarus (assembly GCA_958450375.1). Classification (NCBI taxonomy): domain Eukaryota; kingdom Metazoa; phylum Arthropoda; class Malacostraca; order Decapoda; family Nephropidae; genus Homarus; species Homarus gammarus. The sequence goes on from CAUDMG010001456.1 coordinate 34,859, forward strand.
CAGGCCACGAGTCACAATACACTTAGTTTATCTGCCTTACGTTCGATAAATCCAGTAATATTTAATTTAGTAGTGGATAGGATTACATCACATATCGGTCGACGGAGCTTCCAATATAATGATCAGGAACACGATACACAGAAAAAAGACTCCCGAACCCACCATTTCCTCTCTCTCTCTATCTCCTTCAATTTGACTCGCAAATATAATCGGGAATAAATCGAGCAGTCTTGCGGGTTGCTACATATAACTCAATTACGTTTTATTTCAGTCTGTCATAAAGTAAATCTACTAGAGCTGTTTTACGTTAATCTCTAGTAAACATTTTTTGAGAGAAGGTTTATTCACAGGAATTTAACACTCATAACGAAGCTTTCAGGTACTGCTTAAATTGTATGGCGATATGTGGCTTCACAGAAACACCTCACCCGCACTATACACACACTGGTCTCTGAAAACAAACTTACCCACGCGCACACTCACTAACACAGCGCGCCGCCCAGGGCCAGAAAACCTCGTCACGTACACACACACTAATAAATTTATTAACATTTCAGGATTTCTATATTTAAATAAAAAAGTTCGGTTGTCGATGTCATCGGAGAAAAAATTATACAACTTTCTCATCCCCTATCACGAGGTGTTCGGGAGGGTATCCGATCATGTCACATACTGTAACCTTTATGAGATGACTTGGGATATTTCCTCAGCCCCAGCGCGCTATGGTCTTGAACCGTTGGCTTAGACTGTACCGCCACGCCTAGGACTGTGTGTAGACAATAACTCCAGCACTGAAATTTCTTAAGTCCCTCCACCAAAATAATAAAGGTGATAAAGATTATGTTAGATTTACCTTTAAAAAAACACATGTAATATAAACAAACCAAATGGGAATGAATCTAGTACCCCTGGTTCTCACGGTTTGTTTACAATGGACCGAACACCAATATGGCCACTGACACGATAATGCAGACACAATGCCGCAACGCCAGGAAGACATGGTGGAGCTTTTCCGGTGGTACCATGGTAGACCGTAGTGGAGCAGTCTTCACGCCCTCCCCTGCTCACTCTCTCTACCCCCAGCAACAAGCACTAATATCTCCTAGCTCCCCCATTCTTATTTCTTTTCCTTAGCAATCACCCATCTTTGGAGTCTGTCTCTCGTCTTTGTCTCCCAACCTATCTGATCACCTCAAAGCATTACCTCTTACTCTTTTCCTGCGCCACAAGCACATCAAGGCAGATCCACCCACTCGCGTTACACAATCCACAGCTGTTCTCACTATAAGACCCTGCTTTTTTTTTTATAAATTTACAGTGTACAAACTCTAGTCTGGCTGCGTGACGTAAGGAGTGAGATACGGGTGCTTGGAGACAGTTGCTATGTCCTGCCCTGGTGAGACACATTGAAGTAGACTGCCACCACCACTCCAACATATGCTATCACCATCATCCTAACATACGCTACCTGTACCCTAACATACGCTACCTGCACCCTAACATACGCTACCTGCACCCTAACATACGCTACCACCGTCCTAACATACGCTACCACCGTCCTAACATACGCTACCACCATCCTAACATACACTACCACCGTCCTAACATACGCTACCACCGTCCTAACATACGTTACCTGCACCCTAACATACGTTACCACCGTCCTAACATACGCTACCACCATCCTAACATACGCTACCACCAACCTAACATACGCTACCTGCACCCTAACATACGTTACCTGCACCCTAACATACGCTACCACCGTCCTAACATACGCTACCACCAACCTAACATACGCTACCTGCACCCTAACATACGCTACCTGCACCCTAACATACGCTACCACCATCCTAACATACGCTACCACCAACCTAACATACGCTACCTGCACCCTAACATACGCTACCTGCACCCTAACATACGCTACCACCATCCTAACATACGCTACCACCATCCTAACATACGCTACCACCAACCTAACATACGCTACCTGCACCCTAACATACGCTACCACCATCCTAACATACGCTACCACCACCCTAACATACGCTACCTGCACCCTAACATACGCTACCACCATCCTAACATACGCTACCTGCACCCTAACATACGCTACCTGCACCCTAACATACGCTACCACCATCCTAACATACGCTACCACCAACCTAACATACGCTACCTGCACCCTAACATACGCTACCTACGCTACCACCATCCTAACATACGCTACCACCAACCTAACATACGCTACCTGCACCCTAACATACGCTACCACCATCCTAACATACGCTACCACCACCCTAACATACGCTACCTGCACCCTAACATACGCTACCACCATCCTAACATACGCTACCACCAACCTAACATACGCTACCTGCACCCTAACATACGCTACCACCATCCTAACATACGCTACCACCACCCTAACATACGCTACCTGCACCCTAACATACGCTACCACCATCCTAACATACGCTACCACCAACCTAACATACGCTACCTGCACCCTAACATACGCTACCACCACCCTAACATACGCTACCACCACCGAAAAATATTGGAAAAAACTAAGATAACAAAACAATTAAACACACACACACACACACTATGGCGAATAATCTTTTTTTACCTTAAGGCGTACTCAAGGACTACTATGGTTCGTATCGTGCGAAGAGTCCCAGTATGGTTGAGTGTGATAGGCGAAAACATCGCCACAGTTGTGTATGGTGGGTCGGTTATGGCAGGAACCAGTGCTGACACCAAGCGACTCACTCAAGCCTCCGAGTCCAACTGTGGGCGTTCACCAATCACCCATCCGAGGGAGGGAGGGAGGGCTGCGACGCTGTGATCAGAGGGGGTAGGGAGGGAGGGAACTGGAAGCACCCTCTCTCCCTCCTCACTCTATGACCCCTCCCCTCTCTCCCTCCTCACTCTATGACCCCTCCCCTCTCTCCCTCCTCACTCTATGACCCCCCCTCTCTCTCCCCATCCCGCCTCTATACTTGTGACCTCTACCGCCGCTAACCGCCAGTGAGGTCAACCACAGCACAGTCTAGCAAAACCATTAATGTCACCAGTTGGCGAGATTTATTTTCGAATGTTATCTAACGTCACCCATATATATATATATATATATATATATATATATATATTATATATATTATATATATATATGCAAGTAAATCACTGTAGGTGCGCGTGATCTAGGTATATGCTGATAACCACAAGGAAAGAAGAAAACACGAAGTTCCCAAGCGCTTTCGTGTAATTCACATCTTCAGGGGTGAAGATGTGAATTACACGAAAGCGCTTGGGAACTTCGTGTTTTCTTCTTTCCTTGTGGTTATCAGCATATACCTAGATCACGCGCACCTACAGTGATTTACTTGCATATATATATATATATATATATATATATATATACAGTTTGCAGGGCTTAACTTTTACCATGACAACTATCGCCATATTTAGAGAAATTTTTACAGCTCTAACAATTCTCAACACAACAATACTTAAAAAATTACAATAATTAATTTCGGCAATTACACCGCAGTAACTCGCAACGTAATTGTGAGCATCACATTTCATCAACCAAACTCCAAACGTCCTGTACAATACATATTTAAAAGTTACAGCAATCGTTACTTACAACAACACAATTAACGTAAACATTAATCTATCAGTTATGTTACAATGAAATAATCCGCTAAAACTAATTGCATGTGAAGATTCATTTGACTACAGTACATGTTTTGTATTTCATCAACAATTTACATTATTATAGCAAACTGTACATTGGTCTGGCCACGTTCTGGAGGTATAGGATAAGTTTGTGAGTGAGAAAATGCATGACCGTGTAAAGAATTGTAATAATTATAGTCCAAATTGTATTCCATATTACGTCTTGTATCGAGATTTTCTAAATTCTCAGCGTTCAATAAGATAAAATGCGTCTTGGTTTAATACATTGTGCATACACGCAAAACAAGAGACTTGGTTCCAATGTAATAATGACAAATAAACATCTGACTTGGTTAAATAACACTTCACAAACCATTAATAAGTGACACCAGACACTAACATGGTTGACGCCGAGGCTACTCACTCACAGGTTTCGTTAAGTCAAGCAACAACTTGTTAGTATCACAGCCACTTGACCTTACCTGTTCTTGTTATCACAGGTCACAGACATACGAATATATAAAACACTATCAAGATACTGGCAGACACTCAAGGCACACATTACAACACACGTCAAGGTACAACTTGTATGGTACTTAAAAGTCTTCCAACATTCGCGTCCTTTTAAAAGCCAAAAATTAAATGGAACTTTCGGGGTTTTCAGCCGACGTGTGTGTCATCTTCACAACATTCACAAGATCTGTCACTCTCTTCCGCAACACGAATATCACTAATGTGCTCGGGGTGTTCTAGCACTAGTAACTTACTATGTTATAAAGCTGTAGTCATACAAGCACAAGAACGCCGTGAAAAAGATATCGAAGTTTTATACACCAAGCCGTTCAATACCAGCTTCTTCTACCACGTGCACCACTCTCTGATCTCCCTTACAGACTGACTCGCTCCTCCTGCTCGCTGGTAGCATTTCCCTTGGCGAGTGGCACTCCGGGCCAAACTGTCGTACAATCCAAACCACTCATTCGCCACCAGAGCCATTTTCACTCCTATCTATCCTTCACGTACGATAGTTTCAGCATTCTAAATACACAGACGGTATTGTTGTGTCAAGAATATCTGGCATTTAACGCTGTTCTGGTGAGATTATCGAGCGTTTGGCAGCACGAGGGACAAAATATAAGGTGTTCCTACCTCACAACTGAGCATCAAGTGTTCACGTGCTGGCCGTGGCAACCAATGGAGGCTGGGGGTGTGGCACCGGCCAATCAGCAAGCATTTTGATCCTTCAGCTGACCCAGCCACAGATGCCCTAGTGACGTGCCCTAACTTAAATGCATCTGTACGCATGGTAAATAAACAGACCAAGACGATACACAACTACAGTAGCAACTCTTTGACACTAATTTAAAGGGATTAAAAATATTTCAATGTGATGTATCAGCTGAGGGTATTACAGCTTATCTGAGGAGAGATTATTTGTGTAAATATTAGCTGAAGGTTCTCACCATACGTGGCAACACTGCATATACACACACATACACACACACTGCAAGGACGAGAAAATCCCTCCAGGAGCAGCTTCAACTTCGATAATACGGTCCCCTCACTACTATGGCCACTCACCCACTTCACCCATCACCAAGGGCTGTACAGACATCCCCACCTGATACCCTCATCCACCCCGCAGGTTGAAGTACTAACACATACTATATAACGATATTAGTACAGTGTTCGGGCAACACTTTTTTCAGGGGCCGGTAGCCAAGGCGTGTGTGGCTGTGTTGATCACGTGACCAACACGTTGTACACTGCAGTAGGTGGCCGGGCTGAGCAGAGGCAATCCCCAGCCCCCAATCCGTCAGCCAACAAACTCGACTCTCCATCCAGCTGTTACTCCTAGATTCCCAAGCGTTCATGAGTTAAATTTACTCCCACATGTTAAGGACACTATTCACTGTCCCACATGGCCTAAAACTTGTAGATGGTTGGTCAAAATGGCGTCTGATTTACCTTAAGACTCAGTAGTCGCCAGATACGCTCCAGGAGATGAGGCTTCGGTAAACAAATTCCCCCTGACGACCGAACTAACTACAGCTTTCACTAATCTTAAATTAAAATCCTTCAAAATACAAGAACGCCTTTAATTCTCTCATATTACCAACATATTTTAGAAAGTATGAGAAAATGGCGTCTGGATCACATTAAGACTATCGTAGTTAGAAATCCCATTAATTCCAAACGATCAGGGAAAAGAAACTTCGCTTGAATCCTTGTGAATCCGGATTCAAGCGGGAAAAACGTCAACACAGTGACGAAGGCGTTTGTTTGTGGGTGAACGATACTTCTCTGGGCGTGCGATTTTGTGTTATGTACAGTAGTACATATAAAAATTACTTTTTTTTTACTTTTTTTGCGAGATTTTTTTTAAGTACTTTGTGTTTGAGTTACTGTATATTAATAGAATTACTTAATGGTATGTGATCGATTAGTCATGTGTTACTTATGTGTTAAATTATGCCTTGTTTGCGTGTGTTACTTTGTGTTAAGTGTTGTGTTGCCCCACGAGCTGGGACAGTAGTGTGCTAAGACACCATGTGCTAAGTGCCACTGCATGTATATAATGCCACCACATGTACAAAGTGCCACCTCATGTGCTGGCGTTACCCCTCTAGGTCACCGGTGGCACTCCCATAGCAACCAGCACATGAAGAGGTAGAAAGGGGAGATATCCCCTTAACTATTCGTAGCTCCTGAAGGTGCGTGCTGCCTGCAGGTAGAGAGAGGTCGGGGAGATGCTGCCTGTCAGGTTACTTGATAAATATACACCGTATGTGTGGTGGGGGAGGGTGTGTGTGGGGGGGGGAGGGTGTGTGTGGGGGGGTGAGGGTGTGTGTGTGGGTAGAGGGTGTGTGTGTGGGGGGGAGGGTGTGTGTGTGGGGTAGAGGGTGTGTGTGGGGGTAGACGGTGTGTGTGGGGGTGGGTGTGTGTGTGTGTGGGGGGGAGGGTGTGTGTGTGGGGGGGGGAGTGTGTGTGTGTGGGGGGGGGAGGGTGTGTGTGTGTGGGGGGGAGGGTGTGTGTGTGTGGGGGGGAGGGTGTGTGTGTGTGGGGGGAGGGTGTGTGTGTGGTGGGGGGAGGGTGTGTGTGTTGGGGGGGAGGGTGTGTGTGTGGGGGGGAGGGTGTGTGTGTGGGGGGGAGGGTGTGTGTGTGGGGGGGGAGGGTGTGTGTGTGGGGGGGGAGGGTGTGTGTGTGGGGGGGGAGGGTGTGTGTGTGGGGGGGAGGGTGTGTGTGTGGGGGGGAGGGTGTGTGTGTGATGGGGAGGGTGTGTGTGTGGGGTGTGGTGTGTGGGTGGTGGTGAGGGTGTGTGTGTGTGGGGTGGTGGGTGTGTGTGTGGGGGGGAGGGTGTAGTGTGTGTGGGGGGAGGGTGTGTATGTGTGTGGGGGGAGGGTGTGTGTGTTTGGGAGAGGGTGTGTGTGTGGGGGGGGGAGGGTGTGTGTGTTTGGGAGAGGGTGTGTGTGTGTGGGGGGGAGGGTGTGTGTGTGGGGGGGGAGGGTGTGTGTGTGGGGGGAGGGTGTGTGTGTGTGTGGGGGGAGGGTGTGTGTGTGGGGGGAGGGTTGTGTGTGGGGGGGGAGGGTATGTGTGTCGGGGGGAGGGTGTATGTGTGTCGGGGGGGAGGGTGTATGTGTGTCGGGGGGGAGGGTGTATGTGTGTCGGGGGGGAGGGTGTATGTGTGTGTGGGGGAGGGTGTGTGTGTGTGTGGGGGGAGGGTGTGTGTGTGTGGGGGGGAGGGTGTGTGTGTGGGGGGAGGGTGTGTGTGTGGGGGGGAGGGTGTGTGTGTGGGGGGGGGAGGGTGTGTGTGTGGGGGGGGGAGGGTGTGTGTGTGGGGGGGGAGGGTGTGTGTGTGGGGGGGGAGGGTGTGTGTGTGGGGGGGAGGGTGTGTGTGTGTGGGGGGGGGGGGTGTGTGTGTGGGGGGGAGGGTGTGTGTGTGGGGGGGAGGGTGTGTGTGTGGGGGGAGGGTGTGTGTGTGGGGGGAGGGTGTAGTGTGTGGGGGGGAGGGTGTGTGTGTTTGGGAGAGGGTGTGTGTGTGGGGGGAGGGTGTGTGTGTTTGGGAGAGGGTGTGTGTGTGTGGGGGGGAGGGTGTGTGTGTGTGGGGGGGAGGGTGTGTGTGTGGGGGGGGGAGGGTGTGGTGTGGTGGGGGGAGGGTGTGTGTGTGGGGGGAGGGTGTGTGTGTGGGGGGAGGGTGTGTGTGGGGGGGAGGGTATGTGTGTCGGGGGGGAGGGTATGTGTGTCGGGGGGGAGGGTGTATGTGTGTCGGGGGGGAGGGTGTATGTGTGTCGGGGGGGAGGGTGTATGTGTGTGTGGGGGAGGGTGTATGTGTGTGTGGGGAGGGTGTGTGTGTGGGGAGGGTGTGTGTGTGGGGGGGGAGGGTGTGTGTGTGGGGGGGAGGGTGGTGTGTGGGGGGGGAGGGTGTGTGTGTGGGGGGGAGGGTGTGTGTGTGGGGGGGAGGGTGTGTGTGTGGGAGGGGAGGTGTGTGTGTGGGGGGGGAAGGTGTGTGAGGTGTGTGGGGGAGGGTGTGTGTGTGTGGGGGGGGGGGGGAGGGTGTTGTGTGGGGGGGGGAGGGTGTGTGTGTGGGGGGGGAGGGTGTGTGTGTGGGGGGGAGGGAGTGTGTGTGGGGGGGGGTGTGTGTGTGTGTGGGGGGGAGGGTGTGTGTGGGGGGGGGAGGGTGTGTGTGTGGGGGGGGAGGGTGTGTGTGTGGGGGGGGAGGGTGTGTTTATGGGGGGGGAGGGTGTGAGGATGGGGGGGGAGGGTGTGTGTGTTTGCGGGAGGGTGTGTGTGTTTGGGGGAGGGTGTGTGTGTTTGGGGAGGGTGTGTGTGTTTGGGGGAGGGTGTGTGTGTTTGGGGGAGGGTGTGTGTGTTTGGGGGAGGGTGTGTGTTTGGAGGAGGGTATGTGTGTGGGGGGGGAGGGTATGTGTGTGGGGGGGGAGGGTGTGTGTGTGGGGGAGGAGGGTGTGTGTGGGGGGAGGAGGGTGTGTGTGGGGGGGGAGGAGGGTGTGTGTGGGGGGGGAGGAGGGTGTGTGTGTGGGGGAGGAGGGTGTGTGTGTGGGGGGGAGGGTGTGTGTGTGGGGGGGAGGGTGTGTGTGTGTGGGGGGGAGTGTGTGTGTGTGGGGAGTGTGTGGGGGGGAGGGGGAGTGTGTGGGGGGAGGGGGAGTGTGTGGGGGGGGAGGGGAGGTGTGTGGGGGGGAGGGGGAGTGTGTGGGGGGAGGGGAGTGTGTGGGGGGACGGTGTGTGTGGGGGGGGAGGGTGTGTGTGTGGGGGGGGGGAGGGTGTGTGTGGTGGGGGGGGAGGGTGTGTGTGTGTGGGGGGGGAGGGTGTGTGTGTGTGGGGGGGAGGGGGTGGTGTGGGGGGGGGGGTGTGTGTGTGGGGGGTGGGGGGGGTGTTTGGGGGTGGGAGGGTGTGTGTGGGGGGGGGGAGGGTGTGTGTGGGGGGGGGAGGGTGTGTGTGGGGGGGGAGGGTGGTGTGTGTGGGGGGGGGGAGGGTGTGTGTGTGGGGGGGGGGTGGTGTGTGGGGGGGGAGGGTGTGTGTGGGGGGGGGAGGGTGTGTGTGGGGGTGGGAGGGTGTGTGTGTGGGGGGGGGAGGGTGTGTGTGTGGGGGGGGGGAGGGTGTGTATGTGGGGGGGGGAGGGTGTGTGTGTGTTTGGGGGAGGGTGTGTGTGTGTGTGTATGGAGGGGGGGTGTGTGTTTAGCAAGCACGAGTTGGCAGGGGTTGGCGGAGGGGAGGAGGGACGGGGCAGGGAGGGAGGAAGGAAGGGAGAGGCGAAAAGATAGATTAAGTAAAGGAGGGAGGGAAGCGGAAACAAAGATTGAAAGAGGAAGAGAGAGAAGGGACGAAAAGAGGCAGGGAGGAGAGAATGAAGAGATGGAAGGAGAGAGAAAAGAGAGAAATGGAGAGGAGTAGAGAAAGAAGGGCGGAAGCAAAGTTTGGAGAGGAAACGATAAAATGAGAGAGATGCATAAACAAAGACACTAAGGTTATTCAACTCTTCCTTGGTCAGGGTAAACATAAGCAAGTTTGGTGTGGTTAGGTTAGGTTAGTCACCAAGTCAAGTAAGCTGGTGTGTCTAATCTTCATGTGATATTAACAATTAACTCCCGCCATTCCTTCAGTGCGTCAAGCGTCTTCCGAGAAACATGCTGAAGACCTTGAGAAGTAAACCTGGCATTAATAATCCTAACGAAAATAGCATCGGCTCTCAGGTCAGTAAGACAGGTGTGTTGAGGATATACCTGAATTGTTGTAAGAACATAGGAGTCTGCAATAGGCCGGTTGGCCTGTGCAGTGTGCATGGCAGCCCCTGTCGAGAGTTACTACCACTCTCTATCGTCCATGAATCTATCTAGTCTCCTTTTAAAACTTTCCAGCGTCCCAGCTTTTACTACAAAGCTGCTAAGCTTCTTCTACTCGTCCACCACCCTATTTGTGAACCAGTTTCTTCCTATCTCCCTCCTAAACCTAAACTTATCCAACTTGAATCCGTTGCTCCGAGTCCTATCCTGCTCGGATATTATAAGAACTTTATCTATACCTCCTTTATTGATTCCTTTCACCCACTTAAATACTTTTATCATATCTCCCCGCACTCTTCGTCTTTCTAGGGAATGCATAATTAAGTACAGGTGTTCAAAGGTGGCGTCATACCGGTGATATTTACATATGATATAAACTCTCTCTCTAACTCTCTCTCTCTCTCTCTCTCTCTCTCTAACTCTCTCCAGAATCTATGACACCAATTCTCCTTCCGAGGGAAATTATCGAGAGATCTTTCGTAAACCATAAAAGATTCATCAGTTTCTGCTAAACCTCGTGTGTGTGTGTGTGTGTTAAGCGACCTTCAGTACCACCACCTTGCTACTATTGTTGCGCCATTGCTATATACGTCACTACACACGTCACACCCTGTTGTCACATCCCCCCCTCCCCTTAACACCCATCCTGTGAGTCACATGAGTAAATGAATCAGACACACAGGTAAGGAGAGTTCATCCCCCTCCCCCTTAACACCCATCCTGTGAGTCACGTGAGTAAATGAATCAGACACACATGTAAGGAGAGTTGGTATACGATTAATTAACACGTCACTAACAAGGTAATTATAGACTCGTGAATCTTTGAGAATCCTGGCGGGCGATTCATTGTGCGTAAATAAATGAATGCAACTCTTGTTTTATTTCTGTTGCATGATATTGTGAGTTTGTGTATCTATAATCGTGTGCGGTTCTGTAGTGTTATAATACAAAGTGGTCTCTCTCTCTCTCTCTCCCTCCCTCCAGGTGCACAGGGACTTTTCAATCACCCTGTATTAACCTAACAAGAATAAATCAAGGAATAATTTGCATAATCTAACAGTTTTGATGATCAGGTAATCCATGAATGTACACAAGGACAAGTATACCTAATTAATCTTCCTAATATACACGGATAAGACGAAAATAAGAAGAGACAGACAGACAGACAAAGAGATGATGAAGTGAGGGGCATAAAAATACTTAAGTTTTACACAAGGAGGTAAATGTTGTAAAGGAGTTTGGGTTAACGTCTATTACCCAAGAGAACAACACACCAGCAGGAGGAGGAGGAGGAAGCAGAACCAGACAGGAGTTATTTCCGACATATCCTTCACCTTCAAGTGTAAATTACCTTCCCGGGATCATTAAAGGAAAGAAACCAGATTCTCTTGAGGATATAGAGTTTAGGATTCCACTTACAGACGTAGGAGTCTGGTATACTTCTTATTATTTTTTTAAAGTATTATAGGAACTGGCTTGTGTTAAGATTTCGTAAAGGTTCGTATCTTAAGTTTTACTCTTAATTGGTGGTGTGAGAAAGCATTAAACTGACTCATTTAAATTACGACATAAAAGTTGGATTCTGAAAGGTTCTAAGTTATATTTACTCCCTCAACTGGACTAGGGATACGCGTCAGGATGCACCGCTACTCTACCAAGGAGGAAAATAATTTGTTTTTTTTCTGAGAATCTTGACTTCAAAAGCCAAGTGCTGTCAGGTGCCGGGGACAACTGACAAGTGACCAGCATATATACACATAAGGCTAATTACTTGTGCTGTGTGTGTGTCTGCCTCTGTGAGTGTTTGTCTGTGATGGGAGTTGTGTAAGTGTGTGTGTGGTTCCGTCAGACACTCTACACCACCCCCCCCCCCCCACCCTCCGTCACCTCTTCCACGGTTCACACACAATAACAACTTTCCCTCTCCTCTTGAACACAATAATTGAATTAGTTATACATTAGCTTCGGTTATAATAAGTGTGACGCCAAAGTCATTGTTATATATGCACACCCATGAACACTCACGCACAACCCAGATGAACACTGCTGAGACCTCGTTTGCGGCGTTCGTGTAGAGGTGTTTTGGATCCAAGACGGATTCATCTGTAAAAACTGTGTGACGAGGGAAAATTTGGTTTATATATGCAGCCACACGGACATCTAGACGAACCTTATTTAAAATTACTCACGGTTTAAAATTTTTGTAATGTTTTTGTGAGGATTATATTTTGAAGCTGATGCATGAAGGACTTAAAAGAGTAAAGAGAATGTAATGTGAATATACCTGTACTTCCCCTACCTGCCGCGACCTAATTATGTTTGGCACACCTGAGTGATCTTGGTCCTGTCTTCATTTAGAAATCTTTGTACCTATCACATGTATCTATTATATGTATCTGTATCTGTTACCTGTATTTGTACCTGTATCTGTTACTAGTGTGAGGCGGAACTTTATTAGTTTACAAACATTACCACGGGGGGGGGGGGGGTGTAGGTTATGTAGGGCCGTGGTTTACCTTCACCTCTTAACGCAGTGGTGTCAAACTCAAAACCTTTCGAGGGCCAATTCTTATTTCAGCTACCCTTCTTCAGGACCAACACAAGTTCTATATATTTGCAGGATTGAGGTTCACAGCTTCACACATTGCCTTACCTGGCTTACCAGGAATACCTCATTTGGGTTTGTCTGATCTTAAAGATGTAAAATTCATTTTACTAAATAAACATGATTATATCTATTTCTTTCATAATTTCACGGGATGATAAATTTTACCGTCAACCCGCGGGCCACACCTGACCATCCCAAGGGCCATATTTGGCCCACGGGCCATGACTTTGACACCCCTGTCTTACACCTTACAAAAAATTGTACCAAAATATACTTTTTTTTTCAGAATTTAAATTTAAGGGGTTTAATTAATTAAGTACTTTCAGAATAACACACAAACCCTAAATCACACCTTGGAAACCCATAGTTGATGAGTAATTAGCATTGAAAAATGTCAGTAAAATCTTTCAAGAGTCATTTTGGCCACTAATTACTCTGCAATCGAACCGTGGACCACATACTCATAATCAACAAGCTCAGGCGTACCCATACTGTGATTTTCATCAAAATCTAATTTTTGGCCCAAAACCACCAAAAATGTAAGTCTTACTTAACGTCTATAGTACAAATATATCTCCCCCCTCAAGCAGTAAACCCCCCATCACTTCTCCTCTCCCCCCTCATGCACTAAACCCCCCATTACCTACCCTCTTACCCCTTTTCTCCCCTCTTCCCGTTTCACTCTATGGGGGCTGGGGGGGAGTGTTGGTCTAGGTCAGGAACACTGTGCTGGGTGAGGCAGTAGAGAAGCCACCGTCAGTATCAAGTGTCAGCTCGCTGCCTCCTCTCAGTTTACTGACGAAAGTGAGGTGTTGTCAGGTAAATAAATAGATCACCTGACGATTGACCTCCCCCCTAGGTTATTTTACTCACTTTTCGTTACAAAACACAAGACCTACGCCGACCTACAGCAAGGGACCAACGGTAAGGAGGCGTATCATACAGTATGTCCCAACAGGACGAAGAAACTGCATTAATTGAGACTGAATATGAAAAGGACCTAGGTGTGTATGTTGACAATGAGCTGAAGTTCTCGGGCCATTGCGAGAAGAAGGTAAATCAGGCAACTAGATTATTAGGTCTTACAAGAAGGTCGTTCAGATATCTAGACGGTCCGTCCCTCGTAACGATCTTTATGAGTGAAGTGCTTCCCCGCATGGAGTCTGGTCCCCGAGATATGTTCGGGACCGTCAGTTGATTGAAAATGTCTAAAGGAGGGCCACCAGACTGGTGCCTGCACTACGGCACCTCAGCTACCCTAAGAGATTAGAGTGCTCAGTCGAGTGCCCTTACCTGGAGCTGGCGGACGCTCGTCCCCACAAGGGGTCACAGTTCAAGGTTGAAGAAGCCACAAGACTAGAAAACTGTGAGGGCAAACTTTTTCGGAGTGAGAGTTGTGAGCTCCTGGAACAATCTGCCAGAGAGTGTTGTGACGGCACCGAGTGTGAACTCTTTCAAGACCAGACTTGACAAGCACTGGAGCGGGTTCAGGTACATTAGGGAGCCAGTGCATGCCCAGTACTTGCCAGCAGTGCGTAACAAAGACGTGACCGATCGCCCAAGCGGTGGTGGTTAAGAGGATAAAGGTAAAAAGTACAGCGATCTTCGGCCTCCAGCTACCATCGAGAACACACTCTAATGGCACCTCTTGACCAGTGAGGTGAGGTGGGGCGGGTGAGAGGTGGGGCGGGTGAGAGGGAGGCGAGGGGGTGTGATTAAGGAGATGCCACAAGGGCCACGACTGACCAATGGCCATGAGTAGACACTCTTGTTGGCACCTTCCATCCACCCCCTCGATGCCAAACGGCATGGGGAGGGAAGGGCAAAGTGGCGGGAGAGAAGACCTGGGAGGGGAGAGTTGGAAGAGATGATGAGGGAAAGTCGCAACGCACCATGGCCTAAAATAGCCCCCCTCTTTCCCCTCTTCCTTTCCTACTCTCTATACACTGCCCTCACATCCCCTACCCACTCCTCTCCCCCTTCCCTTTCTCCTCTTCCTCTCCCCTCACACCATGACTCTTACTTCCCCCCCTCCTGCCCCTTGCCCCGCTTATAGCAACACCTTGAGAAACTGTCACCACGTCTAACCTGAACCTCAGAAAGACGACTGTACACCCACGAGGAGTGTTAGGAAGTTTTGTCAACACAAGTATTCGATTCTGTAACTTGTGTACTTTCTCTAATGTACTGCCTCTTGTCTAATTTCTCTCTTACAACTAATTACTTTATCTAAAATTAAGACCTGGTGAACTGTGCTTAATAACCCTGGTAGTTTAAGCACCGAAAAATAAACGTAATCGACCAACATACAAAATAACTCTCTCTCTCTCTCTCTCTCTCTCTCTCTCTCTCACCCAGGTATGACGCAACACTCGTTACTTGTCACGGGAAAATTAATGTTTCACTTTATCACGGGAAAAGAAAGACCTTTGAAATCTAGGGCACTGAGTCTCTTGTATCTCTCCTATCTCTCTGTCTTCTGCGTCAATGTCATATGCCAACCTCAGCGTAAACAAAGAAATAAGCAAATTCAAACAATAATTTGTTTTTCTATCAACTAATTTTCAAGCCTGTTGAATGGTCGGAATTTTTTTTACCTAGGACGATCTGAATCCTGTACTGTGATTGGTCAAAATTACCTTCTCAAATATGGTTGCTTTTTTTCTTTGTCGTATTTCACTTATGACGTCACTGTGAACACCTCCCACGGATCAACTGAAGATTAGCCCCCCTCACCTGAAGATTAGCCCTCCTAGCTTATTTCACTGGGTGATTAAATAACCTTACCCCCCCCCCCCCCGTAGCGTTAGGATAAAGGTGCTTAATAACTAGGTGTTATAAGCTGGGGGGGGGGGGTAATCTTCCTGTGGTCCATCATTAGCAAGTTATTTAAGGCTGCAGGAAGGAAGGTGGGAACTTGTTCATTACCGGCCGCCGTGTTTTACCTGCCGACACCTGAACTTAATAGTGAGGTTCTTAAGGTCACCGTGGAGAAGTCAAACTCACCTTCCGTATAACTTGACGTATATACAAACACCTGTAGTCGTGCGGGTTACTTTACCGTTATGAACTTTCACATACAGGTGTTTACATTAAAAGACCCGCGACTCACCTGCCACTCGGTCACATACAGGTGTTTACATTGAAAGACCCGCGACTCACCTGCCACTCGGTCACATACAGGTGTTTACATTGAAAGACCCGCGACTCACCTGCCACTCGGTCACTTACAGGTGTTTACATTGAAAGACCCGCGACTCACCTGCCACTCGGTCACATACAGGTGTTTACATTAAAAGACCCGCGACTCACCTGCCACTCGGTCACATACAGGTGTTTACATTAAAAGACCCGCGACTCACCTGCCACTCGGTCACTTACAGGTGTTTACATTAAAAGACCAGCGACTCACCTGCCACCAAGATACTAATTAAGGGGTTTAATTTTTACATTATTTTATTCATTTTTTCATCAAGGCCACGAATCCAAGTCCCAGATATTCTAGGATAACTCTAATACGTATTTATACACAAGAAAGTGAGTGATAAGAATAGAGTAGAGTCTTCGCGTAACTTCAACTCCATCTTTGTATCGTAACTTAAACGGTAAGTCAGAAATTATAACGCCCGACTGACTCCCGACGCCTCATTTCCAACGCCCAATTCCCGACGCCTCATTCCCAACGCCCAATTCCCGACGCCTCATTCCCGACGCCCGACACTCGTTCGCGGAAAAGTTGAGTTTTTATCAATTTTCCGCTGACGTCATGATAAGAGGTTACCAAAGGCTCATACTTCAATTTTTTCCACCTAAACAGACGACACACAGACGTATTAAACGGACTCCTGTAACTTACGACACAAAGCTAAGATCCTCATACATGTCGACGTTAATACGAGTCTTTCCTCCCCCCCGCCACCAACCTTCAGGGATTTGGGATGGGGAACTGATATGGGACGGATTTGGGATGGGGGAGACGGGATATGGGACGGGGGAGACGGGATATGGGACGGGGGAGACGGGATATGGGACGGGGGACGGATTTGGGATGGGGAAAGACGGGATATAGGACGGGGGAGACGGGATAAGGGACGGGGGAGACGGGATAAGAAACAGGGGACGGATTTGGGATGGGGAAGACGGGGGATCTGGGATGGGGAAGACGGGGGATCTGGGATGAGGAAGACGGGGGATCTGGGATGAGGAAGACGGGGGATTTGGGATGGGGGAAGACGGGGGATTTGGGATGGGGGAAGTAGGGGGATTTGGGATGGGGGAAGTAGGGGGATTTGGGA
Source organism: Homarus gammarus (assembly GCA_958450375.1). Taxonomy (NCBI): domain Eukaryota; kingdom Metazoa; phylum Arthropoda; class Malacostraca; order Decapoda; family Nephropidae; genus Homarus; species Homarus gammarus. The sequence goes on from CAUDMG010001456.1 coordinate 51,748, forward strand.
TGGGGGAAGTAGGGGGATTTGGGATGGGGAAGACGGGGGATTTGGGATGGGGAAGACGGGGGATTTGGGATGGGGAAGACGGGGGATTTGGGATGGGGAAGACGGGGGATTTGGGATGGGGAAGACGGGGGATTTGGGATGGGGAAGACGGGGGATTTGGGATAGGAAAATGGACTTAAGAGGAAGAAATAATCGAGTTTGGTTTCAGAAAGTTTTTTAAAGGGAGACTTGTGTAGGTTATAGACTGATCCATGAGTGAGTCAGTCAGTCAGTCAATGTTAACGATGGGTTAGTGAAACTAACTAAAGTATACACCTCAATGTCAGCGACACAAATTAACGAGAATAATGAATAACGAACCACCGTGACTCTCTTTCCCTATGCCCCCCCCCCCCCCGCCCCGCCCCTACAGCAGACAGGAAATGTAGAAAGGTCTTTGTTTGGTCTCCGGAAACTGTCATACGTCAATAACACATCGACCATGAAAAAATGATATTATAAGGATCTTGTATTATCGTGCGGTGTGTGAGTGCGCGCGCGCACTCACTCACACACACACACACACACACCCGCATCAGAGGCTTCTGAGAAAAGTTAAGGCTCATGGTATCGAGAGGAAAATTTTAAATTGGATAAAATCATGGCTCACCGATAGAACACAGAGGGTCAGCGTAGATGGTCTTAAATCTGAGTGGGGCTGTTTTGTCGCGAAATCATCCATATTATAAAGGCATGGCTTGTCCGTAAGTACGTCATAAGGCAGACGTTTGTCTATGCCATAAACAATATAGTAGGGTGATTTGCCGGTAGAGCTATTAATCGACCCATTAATAGATGCTGCAACGTGCAGTAACCAATCCCCCCCCATGTGTACTGCTTATCACACACAATCGGGCGAAGTATCTCTAGGATTTTGCGATTGGCTCTCTCGACAAGGTCATTAGCCTGTGGATGATAGGCTGTATTAAAACTTTGTTGTATTCCATATTGTAAAAAAAAATGTGCTACTCGCTGATTCTTGAAAAAGGACATAAAAGATTCATCACTAAGGCATAGGTCACAGATTCGGCTTTTTTATCCTTCAGTGGGACTGTTTAGAAGAGCTATTTAATATAGCCTCCGTTCTCATTTAACACTCACAGCTACAGTGATTAAGTTACGGTGATATACACTTGGAACTGTATATGATTTCTTAATACATACAGAAAAGACAGTTGAGTTTTCGCTACTAAAACCTTATATACTTTTACATGTTCCAGCCCCATTAACCCAGAAGGAATCAACGGTTAAAGGGCCAGTTCACTGGGCCCACTCTTGTTCATAATCTACATAAACGATCTAGACACTGGGATCAGCAGTGACATAAGCAAGTTTGTGGATGACACCAAAATAGGGCGGCAGATTAATTCAGGGCAGGATGCAAATGCACTTCCGGATGATTTAAATAAACTGCAGGAGTGGTCAGAAAAATGGCAAATGAAATTCAACACCAGCAAGTGCAGCGTACTGCCAATGTATACCGCCTTAACAACATCAACCTAAAGAAGTCGACTTGTGAAAGAGACACGAGCTGCCATGCACATGCCAACCAGCCTACAGCAGACTCCTTATTTTCTTATGATCTTATGTTTAGCCCTGACTTCCATTTATACACCTCAATCATATCGCCCTTCACTCTACGTCTCTCGAGGGAGTGCAAATTACGATGCTTTAACCTGTCTCTGTACTCAAGGTTCCTAATGCCCGAGATTAGTCTTGTCAGTCTACTCTGGATTCTATATCCATTCTGTAGTACGGTGACCAGAACTGAACTGTGTAATCCAGGTGAGGCCTCACTCGGATTACACCCCCCCCCCCCCCCCACACACACAGGATGTTGGCAGCTTGTAAAGTAGAGCCATTTGCCAGTAGTCAAGGAATTTCCTGTTTAAATAAATTAATTTTTAGCACAGTTGTGTCTGATTCTCCAAAACAAACGTTAACTGGTCATTTAACCGACTGTAGATGGTATAACCTAACTTACCTCACCTAAATTACTTAACTCAATGTAACTAGACCTAATCAAACCTAAACTGATGTAACTAACCTATCCTAACTTAACCTACCCTGCCTAACCTAACTTCCCCTAACTTAACCTGCCCTGCCTAAACCTAACTTAACCCACTATAACCTATCCTCACATAACCTTGCCTAACAATTTAACCGAACCTAACCTTGTTCTCGTAATGTATTAAGAGAGAAATAAAAGTATCCCCTACCTGCCAACCTCCCTAACCTAACCTAATCTGACCCCACAAATAGTGTTAGGGTGGTGCAACGTCAGGTAAAATAAGTTGGGGTAGAGATTCTTCAGGTATGAACTATAATAATAATAATAATAATAATAATAATAATAATAATAACACATTAACACTTTTATCACAAAACTTATTTCTGACCGCGTAAAAACAGATATATATAGATAGATAAATAGACAGACACACAAACGTAGACACAACAACGAGATAAAATGACAGCAGAACGGTGAAGCCTGAAGGGACATCTCAGTTCACTTCCAGCTCAAAATACATTATACCGTAACATTTAGTACCTAGTCAACCTAAGCCCCGGTAAATTCCATCTCTCGCGGGGTTTATTTCTGAACAAGATAAACCACTATTCATCTAAATTTTAATATAAGTTCAAACAAGTAACGTAAGAGGAACAGCAGAAAGGGCGCGGGGGGGGGGGGGGGGACAGGTTTTAAAATTGAGACAAAAAAGGAGGGATTCCGAGTCCTCGCCTTCAATACTACACGCGGCGGTCACGTGGACAACCTCGCCAACTGTTGCCACATCCTCGTCGCCTTCCCCTTCCCCTCGACCTGCTGAGTTAGTTCCCAGTGTTGGTGGTACTTGTGCTTTTAACAGGAAGAAGATAATTATTTTAGTTTTTATTATTTTTTTTATTTAATATACGAATGCATTAAGAGGGTATGCTTAAAGACCTTACTTGTAGTTATTGAAGAAAATAAAAAGAATAAATTATTTTCGTATTTATTCATCTTAAAGCCTTGTTAGTTTCTTGTATTCTCAGCTTCACTACAAAATGAGAGGTACTGTAAGCAAGTTTATTTCTTTTTCAATGTCGTCTTTATTCCACTGTTAATGCTGTTTTGAAGAGATGAAGAAAGGAAGCAGGCAAGGAAGGAAGAGTAAGAGACGTACTGAAGAAGTGTGGTAACAATGAGGATGATGAGGCAAGATCCGTTCAGAAAGTGAAACGAAATTCGCCCAGACAAGAGGAAGTAATTACAAGCATTTACTCTCTTAACAAAACTGTAATTCATCCACAAGTTTTTTATAACAAAATCGTAACTACAGCATGTTGCTACAATTTTATCTATCTATCAGTCTATTCATATCTATCTATCTATCTAATCGTAAATAAATATCGGAGTTTCTTGTTAAATCTAAAATACACGTCGGCCATAAATTTACATATCTAAACCAAATTTACATAAACATAGCTACCTGCTAATTACGGTTTGCAGTATCGAGTTACTTTTCACTACTCGAGTCTAATCTAACACTAATTATACCCTTAATTAGTGCTAAATGATCCAATTAAAAGTCACAGGTCTGATCATCTTCCATTTTGAATATTGTTGTTTTGGTTCGTCAGTTCTGGTGTGTGTGTGTGTGTGTGTAAACAGCTCAGATAGTCGAATAAAATTTCACTTTAAAAGAATTCTTACTTTAGGTTGTAACTCATTATAATATCGTAAATATATATAAATAAATATATATATATATATATATATATATATATATATATATATATATATATATATAATATTTATCCCACATGAGAAAATAAGATTGAATATTGTATGAATGTTTGAATGTGTTTAGGTATGAAATTAAGTCAACATTATTTACAACAGATTATAGGTTATAGGTGATATAACTTTATAAATAAATATAAAATAATAATCACACGTTATTCAAGGTAAACGGAAATGGATGAAGTATTTATATATATTTACATAAACATTTCCTGCCAAAATATCTGGGTCAATGTAGAGGTGAGAGAATAAGCTTAGATAAACATTATAAATTTGGTCACACGAAAAGAAAACCTGTGTTGTGTTGAAGGTTTTAAATCTAGTAATAACTGCAATTACTTCATGTTAGGGCCAACGAAGGTATTTCGAGCAAATATAAATAAATATACACAGGTTAATACACCAAATCACATTATAGGTGTTCTAGAGGAGTGTTAATTAAAGACACCTGAAGATTAGCTACCCTAGCGCTCACCTAACTTAATCTAAACCCAACCCAATGCCAAACTAATCCTGACTTGACCAAACCTAATCCAATCTAATCTAACAGTAAACTAACCTAACCCGCTCTAATCTAACCTATACTAACCCCCCCCCCCCCCCCCACAAGATAGCATCAGGGGGTCATTAGGTAAATTAATCAGGAAGTGAGGGGGAGGGGGGGGGCAATCTTCAGGTGATCCTACATAAATACTCTTCACATGAAAATGAGGTTAACAACGGCTCAAGTGCTTTAGGTAGAAAATGCCCTCAAAATACCCAACGTGCCCCAGTAGAGTGCAGTGTTGGCATCAGTGCAGTGGGTAGGATGGTGTGTGTTGGTATCAGTGGGTAGGATGGAGTGTGTGTGTGTGTGTGTTGGCATCAGTGGGTACAGTTACGGAGGAGGGGGAGGTGGGCACTTCCGTAGGTCGTCACAAACTGGGTATGCTGCGCCGAAGGTACCCCGCAGCCCACAGCCTTGCCCTATCCTGTACACCTTGGCAACACAACACGCCACTACTATCACTTATCGAGAAATTATCAGGGTAGTGTGTGTGTGTGTGAGTGTGTGTGTGTGTACTCGTCCCGATGTTCTAATACTGACTGACATTTTACCTGACGTTAGCGTGGTGGCGGAGTGGTAAGAGGACTGAGCCGGGAGGTCCTCAGTACACAGGTTCAGAGCCCCATGTACATTATATCTGGAGGCAGTTGTGTGAAATAAAGCCCATACATGCCCAGTACTTGCCAACAGTGTGTAAACAGAGAACAGACGGACCACCTGACCTGCAAATGAGCTGACGTAAACTGAAGAGAATAATTATATTGTAATTGTGAAACTGTAACACCTTGTTTACGAAGATTGGGGAGAGGAGGGGGAGAGGAGGAGGAGAGGGAGAAGGGGAGGACGGGGAGATCTATGGAAGTCAGGGGATGGAGGAAGAAGGAGAGAAGGACGAGAGAGGGAGGAGGGGAGCGGTGGGGAGATGGAAGGATGGGTATGGAGCAAGAGGGAATAGGTAGGACTGGAGGAGAGGGAGGGGTGAGGGGGGAAGAAAGAGATACGTCTGCCTTATATGGGTTTTCATAGCGTGAAGTCGGCCTACTGAACCTGTCAAGCGCGTGGATTGACTCGAATGCTCTCTGAGTTGCCAGCAAACTATGTTCTCTGAGTTGTCAGGAAACCAAACTCTCTGAATGGCCAGTAGTAAACTAAGCTCTCTGGAGTGGCCAGGAAACTAAGCTATCTGAATGGCCAGTGGTAAACTAAGTTATCTGGAAACTAAGCTCTCTGAATGGCCAGGAAACTAAGCTCTGAGTGGCCAGTAAACTAAGCTCTCTGAGTGGCGTCCAGTCAGGTATTTCAAAACTACCTGCCAGACAGCTTCGACTATCCAGGTAAATCGAGCAATTAATGACCTACTTTAAAAAACAACTCCACTTTAATCTCCATTAATGAGTACATTCACACATACAGACTGGCCCTCACGTACACAAACCCGCCCACACGTACACAAACCCACCCTCACCTAAGAACATAAGAACATAAGAATGGAGGAAACTGCAGCGGGCCTATTGGCCCATACTGGGCAGTCCCGTTTACACCCAACCCCTATTGCTCATATGAGCATCCAACCTATGTTTGAAGCAATTCAGCGTATTCGAGTTAATGATGATATTTGGTAACTTGTTCCATTCATCCACTACTCTGTTTCCAAACCAGTGTTTACCTATTTCACGCCTAAATCTAAATTTGTCCAATTTAAAACCATTGTTACGAGTTCGCTCCTGGTTGGATAATTTGAGTACCTTTGTAATGTCCCCTTTGTTTAGCCCTGCCTTCCATTTATACACCTCTATCAGGTCGCCCCTCGCTCTACGTCTCTCAAGGGAGTGCAAATTAAGATGCTTTAACCTGTCTCTATACTCAAGGTTCCTGATACCCGGGATTAGTCTTGTCATTCTCCTCTGAATTCTTTCCAAGGATTCTATATCCATTCTGTAATACGGTGACCAGAACTGAACTGCGTAATCCAGGTGTGGTCTCACAAGAGCAAGATACAGTTTTAGGATGACCTCGCTAGTCTTGTAACTAACACTCCTTTGTATGAACCCAAGTACTTTATTAGCCTTGTTACGAGCAAAAACACATTGTTTACTTGGCTTTAGGTTCCTATTTAACATTACTCCTAAATCTCTCTCGCAGTCGGATTTCTCTATGGCATCGTTGTTCACCTGGTATCTGGTTTCCCTGTTTACATCTCCTATACTGAGTACTTTACATTTGTCCAAGTTGAATTTCATCTGCCATTTTTCAGACCATTCGAAAAATTTGTTTAGATCTTCTTTTAGTTTTGCTGAGTCCTCGTCAGATTTAATAACACGTCCTATTATAGTGTCATCAGCAAATTTACTTATGTTGCTGTTTATGCCGATATCTATGTCATTTATGTATATAATAAATAATAATGGTCCAAGTACTGAGCCTTGGGGAACTCCACTTGTGACGTTGCTCCAATGGGACTTAGTGCCGTTAATGCTCACTCGCTGTTTCCTGTCCTGTAACCACGCCCTAATCCATTTAAGGATGTCACCTTTGATGCCATGTGCTTCTACCTTTCTAATTAGTCTTTCGTGGGGTACTCTGTCGAAGGCTTTGCTAAAGTCGAGATATACCACATCATAATTGTGCCCCTCGTCCACTGATTCGAAAACTGATGAAAAGAATGTTAATAGATTAGTTAGGCATGAACGTCCGCTTGTGAAGCCATGCTGGGAATCATTGATCAATCGGTGCTTCTCCAGGTGATTTCGAATAGAGTTTGAAATGATTGCTTCCAGTAATTTGCCTACTGATGGGCGGTAGTTAGAGGATAGTGATCTATCCCCCTTCTTGAAAATCGGTATTACATTCGCTATCCTCCAGGATTCTGGTACTACACCTGTTTTTAAGGACATGTTAAACAACTTTGCTAAGGGCATACGAAGCTCTTCCTTACATTCCTTTAATACTCTGGCAAATACCTCATCGGGACCAGGTGACTTATTAGGCTTTAGTTTGTCTATTTGCTTACTAACATCGTTACTAGTCACTACTATCTCGCTTAATTTGTTTTCTTCACTATCTCTGAATAGAGTCGGTGCCTCGGGTATCATGTTTAAATTTTCGCTGGTGAAAACTGTTGAAAAATATTTATTCAAATTATTGCTCATTTCTCCGTCGTTATCAGTGAGCTCGCCGGAGTCTGACCGTATTGGTCCAATCTTTTCTCGTGTTTTAGTTTGATACATTTGGTAGAATCCTTTGGGGTTTGTCTTTGCCTCCCTTGCTATCCTTACCTCATTATTCCTCTTTGCTTTCCTTATCTCGGTTTTAACCCTACTCGCCAATATCTTATAATAATCCTGGAGGTAAATTTCGCCACGCTTTATCCTTCTACCTATAGCCTTCCTTTGGCCAATGATGTTCTTTAAATAATTATTTATCCATTTAGGGTCATTGTTGTCTGATCTGAGTTTTTTGTATGGTATGTTCTGCCTCTGTGCATTAAGTAACTCATTATTTAAATTGACGTGGAACTCGGCAATCTCAGATGTCGTTATCAGGTCGGAGTCATCTGTCAGGTTCACGGCCTAGCGCAACACCCCCTCTCCCAGCTGCCTCTTTAAGCTGTCAAAGTTTGCCCTTCTGAAATCTGGTACTTTAGTGGAATTTTCCTTACGTCTGCCCTGAAAATCTAACTGGAATAAAATTTCTTTGTGATCGCTGTTTGCAAGTTCGTTCCCTACCTCGACATTGCTAATGAGGTTTTCTCTGTTCGACAGAACTAAATCGAGTATATTATTACCCCGTGTGGGTTCGGTTATATGTTGACTTAGGAAACAGTCCTGGATCGTCTCGAGAAAATCCTCTGATTCTGAGTTACCCGTAAGGTCAGTCCAATCTATTTGGCCAAGGTTAAAGTCGCCTACTATACAGACTTTGTTGTGTATGGAAGCCCTGTGCATTTCATCCCAGATAAGTCGCTCACTGACTCTATCAAGATTGGGAGGTCTATATATTACTCCTGTGATTAATTTTTCCCTACCGTCGATTAATTCTATCCAAATTGTTTCTGTATTCCTCTCAGTTTTTATTTCCTTATTTATTTCACACTTCAGATTATCCCTAACATAGATTGCAACTCCGCCTCCTTTCCTGGTTTGCCTATCCGTATGGAACAATTGGTAACCCGCAATTTGGTATTCGACCGGCAACTCGCGTGAGTCTAGGTTGATCCATGTTTCAGTGAATGCTATTATATCGTTTTTTTCGGAACATACCAAGGCCCTAATATCATCCATTTTGTTTCTCATGCTTCTACTGTTCGCGTAGTAGACATTTAAGTTAGTCGTGTTCTGAGTCCTCCCTTTACCGCGTTTAGTTTTAAACTCCCTGTATAATTTATTTTTGTCATCATTCCTAACACTATTTCCCTGTAATCTTTTACTTTGTTTACCCACTCCCACTGCAGTTTCCCCCACCCCCGTGCCTATATGTTCCCCTAGCAGTTTAAAGACTTCGATATCCTTTGAACTGCCCCCTCTAGAGACCCAGCCAGGGCTGCCACCCCATCCCGAGACAGGTGCACCCCATCCCTAGCATAAAGGTCCCTTCTCCCGTAGAAGTTGTCCCAGTTGTCAATGAATGGGACCGATATTGACTTGCAATATCTGTTAAGACGGTCGTTGACACCAACCGCCCTTGACAACCATTCACTGCCAACTCTCCTTCTAGGCAGGACACCGCATGTGATAGGGATCCCTCCCTTAGACCTAATACGATCTATCGCTGCCTTGAACTTATCTAGAAGTTCCTCGCTCCTACACCGGCCAATATCATTGCCTCCTGCACTGAGGCAGATAATGGATTTGTTCCCATTACCAGACAAGATATTGTCCAATGTCCATCCTGTCAATTATATCCCCCACCCCAGCTCCTGGCAAACACACCCTCATCCTATTTTTGTGTTTACCACAAAAGGCCGTGTCCATGTACCTTACCTGTGAGTCGCCAACAATTAAAGTTTTTATATCTTCCTTGTCATCCCTGACCGGAGGGGCGGGAGGCAGGTGTGACACAGACCGGAGGGGCGGGAGGCAGGTGTGACACAGACCGGAGGGGCAGGAGGCAGGTGTGACACAGACCGGCCAACACCTGAGGTAGACCCCTTTACTATAAATAACATGACACAGACAGACAGACAGACAGACAGACATGAAACTAAATCTTGCGTGTTGCTGAAACCTACTGTTACTGCCCTCTGTCACTGTCTAAGGACACTGTATACTGGCACTGTCTATTGTCACTGCCCCCTGTCACTGTCTACCGTCACTACTTCCTGTTATTGTTTACTGTCACTACCCCCTGTCACTATCTACTTACCTAACCACCTCAGGTATCATTAAAGTGTTTAACTATGACCTGAAATAAGCTGGGGTGTCTAATCTTCATGTAATTAGAATACAGACATCGTAGTCAGTCAGAGTTAGTCTCAAGAGTAATTTTGACGCCATTTTGAGGACGTAGAGTAAAGGAACGATAAACAAACCTCGTCTTCATGGCACTATTTCCGGGGGTGGAGGAGACTGCAGTGGGAGCGGGTAAACAAGGCGAAAGATTACAGGGAAATAGTGTTAGGAATGATGACATAACTAAATTAGACAGGGAGTTTAAAACTAAACGCGGTAAGGGAAGGACTCAGAACACGACTAACTTAAATGTATATTACGCGAACAGTAGAAGTATGAGAAACAAAATGGATGATATTAGGGCCTTGGTATGTACAGAAGAAATCGATATAATTGCATTCACTGAAACATGGATCAACCTAGACACACGTGAATTACCAGTCGAATACCAAATTGCGGGTTACAAACTGTTCCATACCGATAGGCAGACCAGGAAAGGAGGCGGAGTAGCAATCTATGTTAGGGATAATCTGAAGTGTGAAATAAATAAGGAAATAAAAACTGAGAGGAATACAGAAACAATTTGGATAGAATTAAGCGACGGTCGGGAAAAATTAATCACAGGAGTAATATATAGACCCCCCAATCTTGACAGAGTCAATGAGCGACTTATCTGGGATGAAATGCGCAGGGCTTCCATACACAACAAAGTCTGTATAGTAGGCGACTTTAACCTTGGCCAAATAGATTGGACCGACCTTACGGGAAACTCAGAATCAGAGGATTTTCTCGAGACGATCCAGGACTGTTTCCTAAGTCAACATATAACCGAACCCACACGGGGTAATAATATATTGGATTTAGTTTTGTCAAACAGAGAAAACCTCATTAGCAATGTCGAGGTAGGGAACGAACTTGCAAACAGCGATCACAAAGAAATTCGATTCCAGTTAGATTTTCAGGGCAGACGTAAGGAAAATTCCACTAAAGTACCAGATTTCAGAAGGGCAAACTTTGACAGTTTAAAGAGGCAGCTAAGAGAGGGGGTGTCGCGCTTGGCCGTGAACCTGACAGATGACACCGACCTGATAACGAGATCTGAGATTGCCGAGTTCCACGACAATTTAAATAGTGAGTTACTTAATGCACAAAGGCAGAACATACCATACAAAAAACTCAGATCAAACAACAATGACCCTAAATGGATAAATAATTATTTAAAGAACATCATTGGCCAAAGGAAGGCTATAGGTAGAAGGATAAATCGTGGCGAAATTCACCTCCGGGACTATTATAGGGTATTGGCGAGTAGGGTTAAAACCGAGATAAGGAAAGCAAAGAGGAATAATGAGGTAAGGATAGCAAGGGAGGCAAAGACAAACCCCAAAGGATTCTACCAAATGTACCAAACTAAAACACGAGAAAAGATTGGACCAATACGGTCAGACTCCGGCGAGCTCACTGATAACGACGGAGAAATGAGCAATAATTTGAATAAATATTTTTCAACAGTTTTCACCAGCGAAAATTTAAACATGATACCCGAGGCACCGACTCTATTCAGAGATAGTGAAGAAAACAAATTAAGTGAGATAGTAGTGACTAGTAACGATGTTAGTAAGCAAATAGACAAACTAAAGCCTAATAAGTCACCTGGTCCCGATGAGATATTTGCCAGAGTATTAAAGGAATGTAAGGAAGAGCTTAGTATGCCCTTAGCAAAGTTGTTTAACATGTCCTTAAAAACAGGTGTAGTACCAGAATCCTGGAGGATAGCGAATGTAATACCGATCTTCAAGAAGGGGGATAGATCACTATCCTCTAACTACCGCCCAATCAGTCTAACATCAATAGTAGGCAAATTACTGGAAGCAATCATTTCAAACTCTATTCGAAATCACCTGGAGAAGCACAGATTGATCAATGATTCCCAGCATGGCTTCACAAGCGGACGTTCTTGCCTAACTAATCTATTAACATTCTTTTCATCAGTTTTCGAATCAGTGGACGAGGGGCACAATTATGATGTGGTATATCTCGACTTTAGCAAAGCCTTCGACAGAGTACCCCACGAAAGATTAATTAGAAAGGTAGAAGCTCATGGCATCAAAGGTGACATCCTTAAATGGATTAGGGCGTGGTTACAGGACAGGAAACAGCGAGTGAGCATTAACGGCACTAAGTCCCATTGGAGCAACGTCACAAGTGGAGTTCCCCAAGGCTCAGTACTTGGACCATTATTGTTTATTATATACATAAACGACATAGATATCGGCATAGACAGCAACATAAGTAAATTTGCTGATGATACTAAAATAGGACGTGTTATCAAATCTGACGAGGACTCGGCAAAACTACAGGAGGATCTAAACAAATTTTTCGAATGGTCTGAAAAATGGCAGATGAAATTCAACATTGACAAATGTAAAGTACTCAGTATAGGGAATGTAAACAGGGAAACCAGATACCAGATGAACAACGATGCCATAGAGAAATCCGACTGCGAGAGAGATTTAGGAGTAATGATAAGTAGGAACCTTAAGCCAAGTAAACAATGTGTTTTTGCTCGTAACAAGGCTAATAAAGTACTTGGGTTCATACAAAGGAGTGTTAGTTACAAGACTAGCGAGGTCATCCTAAAACTGTATCTTGCTCTTGTGAGACCACACCTGGATTACGCAGTCCAGTTCTGGTCACCGTATTACAGAATGGATATAGAATCCTTGGAAAGAATCCAGAGGAGAATGACAAGACTAATCCCGGGTACCAGGAACCTTGAGTATAGAGACAGGTTAAAGCATCTTAATTTGCACTCCCTTGAGAGACGTAGAGCGAGGGGCGACCTGATAGAGGTGTATAAATGGAAGGCAGGGCTAAACAAAGGGGACATTACAAAGGTACTCAAATTATCCAACCAGGAGCGAACTCGTAACAATGGTTTTAAATTGGACAAATTTAGATTTAGGCGTGAAATAGGTAAACACTGGTTTGGAAACAGAGTAGTGGATGAATGGAACAAGTTACCAAATATCATCATTAACTCGAATACGCTGAATTGCTTCAAACATAGGTTGGATGCTCATATGAGCAATAGGGGTTGGGTGTAAACGGGACTGCCCAGTATGGGCCAATAGGCCCGCTGCAGTTTCCTCCATTCTTATGTTCTTATGTTCTTATGACCTGTGGACTCGTTGGCACTTTGGGCACCCCTGGCACTGTCTGGTGGGTAGTTAGTGGTGTTTGTTTACCTTCTCTTGAACTGATAGGTCTTTTATGTGAGGTAAAGCAGGGTAGAGTGAGGTAAAGCAGGGTAGAGTGAGGTAAAGCAGGGTAGAGTGAGGTAAAGCAGGGTAGACTGGGACACCAACAAGAATATACTGAGAGATTCTGGTGGTGGTGGTGATGATGGTAGTGGTGGGGGAGATTGAGGTGGTGGAGGTGGTGGTGGAGGTGACTGTGGAGGAGGTGGTGGTAGAGGTGACTGTGGAGGAGGTGATGGTTCGGGTGGTGAAGGTAATGGTGGTGGTAGTATGGTAGTGGTCATGGTGATGGTAGTGGTAAAGGTGATGGTAGTGGTAAAGGTGATGGTAGTGGTAAAGGTGATACTAAGTGAAGGTATCTAGTTAAGAGTCTCAAGTGTTAATTTCGTCTCCTGGCTGGTCTTGTAGAGTGTTTACAAAGACCCTTGGTGTTTGAGTTTTGGTTCTACAGGCAGGTGACTTTAGTTGTGGGAGACGGCGAGGTTTGCCCCCCCCCCCCCCCCCCATATACCAACATAAATGGCGTCCTGGGGCTGAAAATAACCCTCATCTGCCCCTCACGTTTCACGTACCCTCTCACCTACCCTCTCCTCTACCCCTTACACCTCAACCTACCCTCTCCTCTACCCCTTACACCTCAACCTACCCTTTACAGGTGAAATAAACTGGAGTGTATAATCATCATGTGATCCAAATTCCATTACTCACTTAACCACAGCCATTATGACGTCATACCAATGAACACGAGTCATATGAGGAAGACATAACACCCCCCCCCCCTTCAGGGTTCGTGGTACTCGACACAACAAAGAATCACAACACTGCCAAACACCGCTGAGTAAACCCATCTTGGCACGCGATTCTCACCTCCCCATACACATCATCTGTACCCAGCGGCTTGAAATTCGGGCTATAATTAATGGATGAGTTGATCTTACCACCATGATGTGATTATAGGCAGTCAATTTCTGATCACCTGCAGTCAATTTTAGCAAACAGTAAATTTTCGGTAACATTTAATTCTCGCTTAATCTCTCTCTCTCTCTCTCTCTCTCACACACACACACACACACACACACACAGTCGTTTTATTTTCATGATGGTGGACGGCGCCTCTCCATTCCCTGCTGCAGCCTTGATATCTCTTCCCCCAGCAGGAGCCCTCACGCCCTGACACCTGATGGGGGGCTTTAGGGCTGGCTTAAGGGGTTCTGTGCTGAACTTAAGAAGTGATGGAGTTAGTTAAGGGGTGATGTGGTTAGTTAAGGGGTGATGTGGTTAGATAAGGGGTGTCAGGGCTGGTTAAGGGGTTCTGTGCTCGATTTAAGGGGTGATGTGGTTAGATAAGGGGGTGATGTGGTCAGATAAGGGGTGATGTGGTCAAATAAGGGGTGATGTGGTCAGATAAGGGGTTTGTCCTGGTGCTTGGTCATGTCGCGGGTCGGTAATGCTTCCTAATTATTACCACCCGGGTGTGTCTTGGCCAGGTGTGGTTTCTTTAACACGGTCATAACGCCGGGTTAACTCAGGTTACCTTGTGGCCGTGACCTCTCCTGGGTCAGGTCTTAATCTCACTGTAGGGTGTGTCAACTTAAGTGGCTGTACGCCTGCTCATCTACTTACTGTTATGTGTGTTGTCTTTCTCTGGGATGTAAGCTATGGTCTGATAAACAATCATTATATGGTCGTTAAACTGAGGGTGACACTGGTCGTTAAACGGGGGGTGGCACTGGTCGTTACTCCAACAGTGCCACGATGAGTACTCTACTGCCGCCGGTTTCAACTGTCACGTCACATACTTTTTTTTTTTTTAAGTTTGGTTACAAGGTCGAGTGGGTGTGTGTGTGTGTGTGTAAGCGTGGCTGGAGGCGAAGGGGTACACACAGGGTCATAGTGTACACGCCGGTAACGAGAGGAAAGAGAACAGCGAGAGAGATTGTGAGCGAGAGTCGGGGAAGAGAGAATCCCAATGACTCCTGCTAACACTACGACTAAGGGAGGAGGGGGGGGTGAGGGAGAGGAGGGGGTGAGGGAGAGGAGGGGGTGAGGGAGAGGAGGGGGTGAGGGAGAGGAGGGGGTGAGGGAGAGGAGGGGGTGAGGGAGAGGAGGGGGTGAGGGAGAGGAGGGGGTGAGGGAGAGGAGGGGGTGAGGGAGAGGGGGGTGAGGAGGGTGAGGGAGAGGAGGGGGGTGAGGGAGAGGAGGGGGGTGAGGGAGAGGAGGGGGGTGAGGGAGAGGAGGGGGTGAGGGAGAGGAGGGGGGTGAGGGAGAGGAGGGGGGTGAGGGAGAGGAGGGGGGAGAGGGAGAGGAGGGGGTGAGGGAGAGGAGAGAGTGAGGGAGAGGAGGGGGTGAGGGAGAGGAGGGGGGTGAGGGAGAGGAGGGGGGTGAGGGAGAGGAGGGGGGTGTGGGAGAGGAGGGGGGTGAGGGAGAGGAGGGGGGTGAGGGAGAGGAGGGGGTGAGGGAGAGGAGGGGGGTGAGGGAGAGGAGGGGGTGAGGAGAGGAGGGGGTGAGGGAGAGGATGGGGTGAGGGAGAGGAAGGGGGTGAGGGAGAGGAGGGGGTGAGGGAGAGGAGGGGGGAGAGGAGGGGGGTGAGGGAGGGGGTAAGGGAGAGGAGGGGGTGAGGGAGAGGAGGGGGGTGAGGGGGAGGAGGGGGGTGAGGGGGAGGGAGAGGAGGGGTGTGAGGGGGAGGGAGAGGAGGGGTGTGAGGGGGAGGGAGAGGAGGGGGGTGAGGGGGTGAGGGAGAGGAGGGGGGTGAGGGGGAGGAGGAGGAGGGGGGGGTAAGGATGAGGAGGAGGGGGTGAGGATGAGGAGGAGGAGGGGGTGAGGAGGAGGAGGGGGTGAGGAGGAGGAGGGGGTGAGGATGAGGAGGAGGAGGAGAAGGAGGAAAAAGAGATGGTTAGGAGGAAGAATAATAGGAGGAGGAGGAGAAGGAACGTGAGGAGGGGAGAAGAATAGGAGGAGGAGGAGCAGAATGAGGTGAGGAAAAAAAGTGGAGAGAAGAAACGGGAGATGAACAGGAAGAATGAGAGATGGTGGTTAGGAAGAACAGAAGGGGGAGAAGATGGTGTGTGTGTGTGTGTAGATGGGGGCGGGGACCTTGGCTGACTAGTGTAAAAAGGACCATTTCCTAAATACAATGAAGGTTAAGAATGCGAGGTAAACATGTGGCCTACTTTACTGACACACACACACACACACACACACACACACACAGAGTAAACAAGAGCTGAGGTTCAATTATATTAATATAGTCACCTGGCAGCCACCCAGCGTGGCCCTGTGTGGAAATTTGTCTTATACGAGAGAGAGAGAGAGAGAGAGAGAGAGAGAGAGAGAGAGAGAGAGAGAGAGAGAGAGAGACCCTACACAACATAACATCTCACCAAACAGGTTCTTCCACCACCAACTCGCTTTCCTGTACTCGTTGGTGTGAGTTCGTGAGACAGAACAAAATACTTCACATAACGAACTCAACACATCACATAACGAACCCAACACCTCACACAACGAACACAACACCTCTACAACGAACTTAACGAACAACACCGCTCATTGAGACTACCACGATTGAACAATTATTCATGGAAAGCATCAGACTTCATCTATTATGTTCGCCAAGTTGGATGAATTAAACAGTGGCTTCGAGGAACACAAGGAGACGGTCAGGTGTGGTGAGTGAGTGAACGAGTGAGTGGGTGAGTAAACGAGCGAGTGATTGGGTGAGAACATAAGAACATAAGAAAGTAAGGAGTCTGCAATAGGCCGGTTGGCCTGTGCATGGCAGCTCTGTCGAGAGTTACTATCACTCTCTATCATCCATGAATCTATCTAGCCTCCTTTTGGAACTCTCCAGCGTTCCCGCACTTACTACAAAGTTGCTAAGCTTGTTCCACTCGTCCACCACCCTATTTGTGAACCAGTTCCTTCCTATCTCCCTCCTAAACCTAAACTTATCCAACTTAAATCCGTTGCTCCGAGTCCTATCCTGCTCGGATATTATAAGAACTTTATCTATATCCTCTTTATTGATTCCTTTCACCCACTTGAATACTTCTATCATATCTCCCAGCACTCTTCGTCTTTCTAGGGAATGTAAGTTTAGTTTCTTTATCCTATCCTGATATGGAAGGTTTCTAAGTCCCGGAATCATTTTCGTCATTCTTCGCTGCACCGACTCTAGTGAATTGATTTCCTTCCTTACCCATCTTTTACGCCGTCTTTCTCGACCTCTCTTCCTCCTCCTAATCATTTCTCCCCATCACCCTTTTCCTTACTCCTCCACTTCAAGACTTCTTTCTTAGCATCTCCTCTTCTACCTTGCCATGAGGGTGGGGGAGGGTGGTGGTGGTTGTTGTTGTTGTTGTTGTTGTTGTGTGTGTGTTTGGGGGGGGGGGGGGGTCATTCTAGGCCAAGATATTCTCCCTGACACAAAGCAATTTCATAAGACCACCCCCCTCTCCCTACCTTCTCCCCCCTTCCTCCACCACGTGTTAGGCCCCTTGGCTCCCACAATACAGGGAGTGAATCACTGTTCCTAAATATTTATACCGCCATGTTTGTTTTCTCTCTGCTGACTAAATATTATAACAACAACAACAACAATAATAATAATAATAATAATAATAATAATAATAATAATAATAATAATAATATTAATAATAATGGTAGTAGTGGTGATGAAGCTAGTGATGGTTATGGTGAAGATAGTGGTAGTGGTGAAGATAGTGGTAGTGGTGAAGTTAGTGGTAGTGGTGAAGTTAGTGGTAGTGGCAGATGGATGGTGTCTGCCAGATGTACACAGTGGCAGGCAGGGAGGTGAAAGACTCGAGCTCCTGTAGTTGTGTAGAATGTGACTTGGCAGAGGGCGTGGGGACAGGGCGCTCCATCCCCCCCCCCCCCACCACGCCCCCCCTTCCTCATGCCCTCCCCCACCCACGCCCACAAATACACCCCTGTACACCTTGTTTCCGGGCACAGACATACACACACACGCATAAACAAATAATAATGGTTGCCCCTCGTGTAACGAGGATGGCCGGCCCCAGGGCCACCTAGGCGTGAAGGTGTAGAAGCTGTCGCCAACACAACAACCACACCCCAGGTTAATGAGCTGCATGACCCAGTGTCAAGGAATAGTCCGAGAAGACCGGACAACGCGCCAACTGCACTGGCTAACCATTACCCGGAACACGATCGGCAAATCAATTAACATCCAGGTTCCCAATTACTGCTGGGTAAACAAGGCAAATGGCGTAAAGAAACTTGCCCATAGTTTCACCCTACCCGGGGATCGAACCCGGGTCTGCTCACTTGCGAGGTGAGCATGCTGACCATTACACACACATGCACACGCACTCACTCAGCAACCAGCAGCCAGTCAGCTTCTGAGAATTGTGATGGTTGTTATGGACGCCAATAGAGGGCGGAACTTCGGTGACCTGGTATGGTTGTGGGTAACCAGGTCACCCACAACCATACCAGGTCACCCACAAGCACACGAGGTCACCCACAACCACACGAGGTCACCCACAACCACACGAGGTCACCCACAACCACATGAGGTCACCCACAACCACACGAGGTCACCCACAACCACACGAGGTCACCCACAACCACACGAGGTCACCCACATCACGCCCAGGAGAGGTTGCAGGTGCATATGCTGGAGGTCACCGACTCGTCCCCGATACTGAGTTTATCTTACGCCGGCAGCCAAGACGCCAAGATTATTGTTACAGTCACACCTCTATTTAGCGGACTATATGGGGAATGTAGTCCGTTATATCAAGGTCTATTAAGTGTGAATTCTCCAAATAACAGATTATACCCATTAGATTGGTGTTCGTTAAATGGAGGTTTTTCTGTTAGACTCATGTTCGTTAACTAGAGATTTCCGTTAGATGTTCGTTAAATAGAGATTTCCGTTAGTGATATCCGTTAAGAAGAGGTTTTCCGTTAGTGATGACCGGTAACTAGAGGGTTAAAAAGAGGCTACCGTGTGCTTGGGCCAACCTTCGCTTATCACAACAATGAGACAAATAGAACGACAAACTAACGAGAAACACGACAAAAATACATGATAATGAATGATAAGTGTGTGTGTGTGTGTGTGTGTGTGTGTGTGTGTGTTTCTCGTTTTAGGTCACAGTGAAGAGGCCTCTCAGCTGTCACGCCACAGAGTCAAGAACCTGCCATTAGTTAGTTATCTGCTTCATTTGTATTCAACTCAAGGGCTTTCCCACAGAGCTAGTGGATTGGTAGGACAGTGTGTTAGGAGTTGATCTTTCTAACACACACACACACACACACAGACTATAAACGTATTCCCTACAGGTTTGAGAGAGAGAGAGCCATCCTTGACTTAGGCACCGTGACCTTTACACCTGGTCAGTTATATTTTATAGTCTAAACTGGTCAAGGTGTGTCTAGCAAGCCTTCAGGTGATAAGGACTTACACCGCACCTACAGGTAATAAGGACAAACTCACCTCACCTACAGGTAATAAGGACATACTCACCTCACCTACAGGTAAAATAAGGACACAAACTGGCCTCACCTACAGGTAATTAAAACAAAAACGCACCTCACCTCCAGGTAAAATAAGGACAAACTCACCTTAACATTAATTGAAACATTAACACCGATCACCAATTAATTTCCCAACACGATATTGAATGTTGGGATTAATTAGAGGAAGTTATGAAGTGTTTAGGAGTTAATGACATTTGCATACATACTCTTGCATCACCCTGTATAATAACAGTATACATTAACTTACATTTGCCTCACCATGTATAATAATAACAGTATACATACTCTTGCATCACCCTGTATAATAACAGCATACATTAACTTACACTTGCCTCACCATGTATAATAATAACAGTATACATACTCTTGCATCACCCTGTATAATAACAGCATACATTAACTTACACTTGCTTCACCATGTATAATAACAGTATACATTAACTTACACTTGCCTCACCATGTATAATAATAACAGTATACATACTCTTGCTTCACCCTGTATTCTGTATAACAGCGGCATACATACACTTACTTCACCCTGTATACAGCCTATGTGTAAGTACTCTACCAACATCTACTGTACAGTATGTACTCTTACAACACCCTGTATATATTCTGGATATGTACTCTGAATAAGTACTCTGGACAAATTTTCTGAATGTGTACTCTGGCTAAGTAAACTGAATATGTACTCTGGTGTAAGTACTCTGAATAAGTACTCTAAATATGTGCTCCGGATATGTAATATTGATAAATATTCTGACTATGTACTCACGTGTTCCTTGCCTCGTGCGTCTAGTTGCTCCTGGCGTCGAGGTTCACCTACCCTGAGGAGAAGAGAGTGGTGAGAGAGAACACTAACAAGAAATAAATCAACCTACCTGATATAATATTAATATAGTGGACTTTACACACACACACACACACACACACAGACCTTCCCTTGCCTCCTACCCCCATACCTCTTGTTCTCCTCTTCTCCTCTCTTCCTCCTCCTCCTCCATACATCATGTTTTGTACTCTTCCTTTTCATTCCTGCTGCTTCTTCTTTTCGTCCACTAACCTGTTACCGTATCCTCCTCTTGCCTTTCCCCCTTCTCCCCCACTATTCTCTTCCCCTCTGACCTCTCTACACCCTCCTCTACCTTTCCCTCACCCCTATCACACGTCCCCTTCCCCTCCCCCATCACCCCTCCCCAACAGGCGTCACAAGACAGGTTATTTACATAAGGAGGTAAAACATTGAGTCACAAACACAGACAAACAGAGACCGGCTTTGTGGTGATGGGGGGAGGGGGAGGGGGGAGCGGGGGAGGGGAGGAGGAGGGGAGGAGGGGAGAATAAAGAGAGTAAAGAAGGAAAATGGAAGGGAGGGAAGAAAAGAGAGGGGATCACCTGAACAATCGTCACCCCAGAATGTCCACCTGAAGAATCGTCACCCCATCCCACAGTGAATATAATTTGTATAATTACGATAACAAATATATTCCTTTGTGTTATGCATCTTTATTGTGAAAAGTTTAAAGAAAATAATAATATACACCGTGTTCCAAAATACCCAATTGAAGGGCTCCTGCTCGTACAGGGAATTTAAACCTAAACGCGGTAAAGGGAGGACTCAGAACACGACTAACTTAAAGGTCTACTACGCGAACAGTAGAAGTATGAGAAACAAAATGGATGATATTAGGGCCTTGGTATGTACCGAAAAAATCGATATAATAGCATTCACTGAAACATGGATCAACCTAGACACACGTGAGTTACCTTTACCTGTCGAATACCAAATTGCGGGTTACAAATTGTTCCATACCGATAGGCAAACCAGGAAAGGAGGCGGAGTCGCCATCTATGTCAGGGATAATCTGAAGTGTGAAATAAATAAGGAAATAAAAACTGAGAGGAATACAGAAACAATTTGGATAGAATTAAGCGACGGTCGGGAAAAATTAATCACAGGAGTAATATATAGACCTCCCAATCTTGATAAGAGTCAATGAGCGACTTATCTGGAACGAAATGCGCAGGGCTTCCATACACAACAAAGTCTGTATAGTAGGCGATTCTAACCTTGGCCAAATAGATTGGACTGATCTTACGGGTAACTCAGTATCAGAGGAATTCCTCGAAACGATCCAGGATTGTTTCCTAAGTCAACATATAACCGGGGCCACCCGGGGTAATAATCTACTCGATTTAGTTCTGTCGAACAGAGAAAACCTCATTAGCAATGTCGAGGTAGGGAACGAACTTGCAAACAGCGATCACAAAGAAATTAGATTCCAGTTAGATTTTCAGGTCAGACGTAAAGGTAATTCCATTAAAGTCCCAGATTTCAGAAGGGCAAACTTTGACAGTTTAAAGAGGCAGCTGAGAGAGGGGGTGTCGCGCGTGGATGTGAACCAAGATGACACCGACCTGATAACGAGATCGGAGATTGCCGAGTTCCACGACAATTTAAATAACGAGTTACTTAATGCACAAAGGCAGAACATACCATACAAAAAACTCAGATCAGACAACAATGACCCTAAATGGATAAATAATTATTTAGAGAACATCATTGGCCAAAGGAAGGCTATAGGTAGAAGGATAAAACGTGGCGAATTTTACCTCCGGGAGTATTATAAGGTATTGGCCGGTAGGGTTAGGACCGAGATAAGAAAAGCCAAGAGGAACTATGAACTGAAGGTGGCAGGGGAGGCGAAAACAAACCCCCAAAGGATTCTACCAAATGTATCAAACTAAAACACGAGATAAGATTGGACCTATATGATCAGATACCGGCGAGCTAACTGATTACGACGGAGAAATGAGCAATAATCTGAATAAATATTTTTCAACAGTTTTCACCACCGAAAATTTAAACATGATACCCGAGGCACCGACTCTATTCAGAGATAGTGAAGAAAACAAATTAAGCGAGATAGTAGTGACTAGAAACGATGCTAATAAGCAAATAGACAAACTGAAGCCTAATAAGTCACCTGGTCCCGATGAGGTATTTGCCAGAGTATTAAAGGAATGTAAGGAAGAGCTTAGTATGCCCTTAGCAAAGTTGTTTAACATGTCCTTAAAAACAGGTGTAGTACCAGAATCCTGGAGGATAGCGAATGTAATACCGATTTTCAAGAAGGGGGATAGATCACTATCCTCTAATGGAGGAGAGCAGAAGGAGGAGGATGATGAGAAGGAAGGAGAGGAGAAGGGAAGAATAGGAGGGAGGAGAGATCTAACGCTACATTGGCTTCCTTCACCAGTGAGAGAGAGAATGTGTGTGTGTTTTGTTACCTGGGGCTACTGTCCTCTACCGCCGTATAAAGAGGAAGAACACGTCGACCATAAGGGTGTCTTAGGGTCTTTTAGGGTCACTCTCAGGGTCCCCCACAGCATTCCAGGGTCTCAGAGTCCCCAAGGTCTTTTTAAGGTCTCTTAGGGTTTTACAAGATCCCTAGCAAAGTCTTATAGGGTCCTACAGGTTCTCCCCAGGGTCCTACAGGGTCCCTCATGGCCCCCGGTTACCAGAGGGACAAAAGGGACCCTGACTTTCTAATAAACGGAAAAGGTGAGACTAATTAATTACTTCACTCGTCACAGGTCTTCTTGTGTTACGTCACCTCACCCAGAGGGACAGAGGAAAGGACGGACGAACGGAGGGACAGACAGAAGAATAGACGGATAGGTGTTGAAAAAGACAGAAATCAGTTGTTCCCAACAAAATTGCACTTGAGACTCAACCTAAACTAGACTCGTTCACCAGTTAAGGTACAGTACTATAGTGACTCGGGACCAGGTATGATAATAAAGTGGAGACGTGCTAACCGGGATTGGACGCGGGGTCAACACGGAGTAGAGTAGACACCTCGGAGCCAGGGAGGAGAGCATACACATTTGTCAGTCCCCAACCCTTCTGCATGCCCATCACTTGTATGGACGTGTGTGTGGGTGAAGGGATTCTGTCACTCTCTCACCGGGAACTGGGTGATTGAGGAAGATCTTAGCGTAATCTAGCCTAATCTAATCGAACTAAACCAAACATAACCAAACCTTAGACTCATCAAACCGTCCAGCCGTCGTGTGTGTGTGTGTGTAATTATCAACCCACCTCACATCTTCTACCACACTGTAACACACATACCACGTACAACTGACTCATAGAAAATGTGTTCTGGCATACTGATGTGTCGCCATTGGTGTGTTTTATCTCTGTTGATGCCATCTCCGCTGATGCCACATGTAAAGTTGGGGACATTTCCGACTGGTACACCCAGCATTATCAATCCACCCTCCGGCGCTACGTGAAAGGTATCTAGTTAAGGTAAAGTCTCAGTGTTAATTTTGTCTCCTAATTGGAACTAAGTGAAGGTATCTAGTTAATGTAGAGTCTCAGTGTAATCATGAAGCCATTTTATATTAAGTCAACTTTCTAGATACGTTCTCGCACCCTCACTTAAGATAAATATTTACCTTATGAATATTTGAGAATACTGACCCTGAATATCGTGGCTGTGTCACGTAAGTATTAAGTATGGGTTAACCTGCCAAGTTATTTTAAGTATAATGCCAAGTGTCCTCGTGTGTGTGTGTGTGTCAGTAGGTAAGCGTCGTGGTGTTCCTGTGGCCAGATTTTCAAAGTGTTCGTAAATAAGAAACACTCGTATATGATTAACTTCACCTGAAACCCAAAATGAACCACCACCATCAAGTACTACCATGACCATCACCGACAACCACCATCACTAACCATCCCCATACGACACTGGCACTGTACCGACCTGAACGGCATTCGTGGGAGGTAATAGTGTCTTTCACCCCGAGTAGTGCCAACCTCATAGCAGTGACCTGTGACCTCTGATAGTACCCCACAGACTTGTGTTGTTATGGTGAACTACTCTCTCTTACACACAAAAAAAACAAAAAAACAAAAAAACAACAACAATATTTACATAGAATTTTTTCAGATTTGCCCAGCGAGGGGGCTAGTTTATTGGGCACCTCTTGCATCCTGAGCAAGGCGAAGCGCATAGTGTTTATAGCGGCCAACAGGGAAGCAGCGGAGTTCTTGCTCGCCTTCTTGACTCAAGCATTAAGGACACAAGTGCCTGAAGGACCATGGAGTGTGTCGGCCAGTTACATACTGTATAGTGACAACACACTGTATATGTGTCATCATGTGGTGGTGTGACAGGTCAGTGAACCAGGGAGAGTGTTGAGCGCCAGAGGTGTTGGTCCTTCAAATACTTACCTGATGCCAAGACCGACCTCTTGGCGCCAGTGTGTGTCTGTACCATAAAACACTCACTAAGGGTGTATGTATGTTACGTTTTTGGCGAAATAACTTACAAACAGACAATCTAAACTTACCGAACCATAGGTGAGAGGTTAGGTTAGTATGGCTCGTGTAGACTGATACACAGTTAAGCGGTTCTGTTCTTTTTTTAACCCTTGTTAGCCTGTTTGTAAGTTATATAGCAAAATTACCAATATGTATGCCGGTAAAGCTTTAAGGATTTATTGTCTTCGGTACACAGACACTTAGTGAGTAACAAGAGGTCTTGAGCGGGTCTCTAATGTTACACTGTTGCCTCTCTCTCCCTCACTCACTCCCTTCTGCTTCCCTCCCTCACACACACAGTCACTACCACTATTCACTCACTTCCTCCCTCCTCCCTCCTTCCCTTCCTCCTTCCCCCCTCCTTCCTTTCCTCCCCCTCATTCCTACTCCTCCTTCCCTTCTTACTCCTCCTCCTTCCCTTCTTCTTCCTCCTGCCTCCTTCCCTTCGTCTTCCTCCTGCCTCCTTCCCTTCGTCTTCCTCCTGCCTCCTTCCCTTCTTCTTCCTCCTGCCTCCTTCCCTTCTTCTTCCTCCTGCCTCCTTCCCTTCGTCTTCCTCCTGCCTCCTTCCCTTCGTCTTCCTCCTGCCTCCTTCCCTTCGTCTTCCTCCTGCCTCCTTCCCTTCGTCTTCCTCCTGCCTCCTTCCCTTCGTCTTCCTCCTCCCTCCTCCCCTTCGTCTTCCTCTTCCCTCCTTCTTCTTCGTCTTCCTCTTCCCTCCCTCATTCATTCCAAACCCTCCAACAGCAAACAAACGATAATACTATCACTAAAAACAAATAAACAACAACAAAACACATCAGAAACAAAGTCATAAACAAAAGACAACAACAAAATAAAAGAAGTCATAACTCCCAGACTATTGTTATTACCTGAGGACACCTGTACACCGACTCATTTACATAGACCATTACACCACGACAACCACGGCTCTAAAGACATGAGAGAGAGAGAGAGAGAGAGAGAGAGAGAGAGAGAGAGAGAGAGAGAGAGAGACCTTCCATTCATATATACATTAAAACAAGTTGAAGGATTAACTTACGATGTGTCTATTTTAGAGTGTTGCATCAGCCCTGATATTTATACGGGGGAGGGGAGGGAGGGGGAAGAGGGGAGGGGGAAGGAGGGATGGAGGGGAGGGGGAAGGAGGGAGGGGGGGAGGGAGGGAGGGAGGGGGGAAGAGGGAGGGGGGAGGGAGGGAGGG
This sequence comes from Homarus gammarus, assembly GCA_958450375.1. Classification (NCBI taxonomy): domain Eukaryota; kingdom Metazoa; phylum Arthropoda; class Malacostraca; order Decapoda; family Nephropidae; genus Homarus; species Homarus gammarus. The sequence continues at coordinate 77,829 of CAUDMG010001456.1, forward strand.
GGGGAGGAGGGAGGAGGGAGGGAGGGGGGGGAGGGAGGGAGGGAGGGAGGGAGGGAGGGAGGGAGGGAGGGGGAGGGAGGGAGGGGGGGAGGAAGGAGGGAGGGGAGGGGAGGAGGGAGGGAAGGGGGGAGGAAGGAGGGAGGGAAGGGGGGAGGAAGGAGGGAGGGAAGGGGGCAGGATGTAGGGCAGAATAAGAGAGGGGGGAGAGGAAAAGAAAAAAAAAAGACGCCGGATAGGAAAAGAGGAAGGGACAGAGAAAGAGAGGGGGGGGGGAAGAAGAGAGAAAGAAAGGAAGGTAATGAGAGGAAAAGGGACAAAGATAAGAAAGGAGGGAGAGAGGGGGTGTGCGTTAGCATTTCATCTTCTTTAAGTAGTACACAATAAATTATTATCTATATATAACTACACATCAAAAACAATAATAAACATATTCGTACATTTTTAGCCACTGGTAGAGACAGACACACAGACAAAGACAAGTTGCTGGGCTCTGTGTTTTGGTTGCGGGTCATAATAAGAAAGTTATAAATAAGCCCAGGAAGCTGCCACTCGGGGCGCGAGTCACCGAGGACGAGGGTGATGCCAAAGTGGAAATCTAAACAAGGTCGACCTTGAGGTGATTCCCCCCCCACCCCATTCCCCACCCTCCATCGTATGCTGGTTAACTACCACAGGTGATTAATTAAACTGTGACTATAATTGGAACTCTACCTGTAATTGGCACTGTAATTCTATTTGCCTCTTCCTAACGTAACCAAATCAACTGTATATTTTCAGCCTCTTGACTACCATGTTCTTTCAATAAACAGTTAATTACCCCCCCCCCCCCCCCCTACACACACACACACAGTCAGCACGTACAGGTGTTCCTCCTGAGTAGATCACTTCCATGCATGTTGCATTGTACAACCCTTTGGCAATTAGACCACACAAAGCTCTGGGCCAACAGATAAAGTATCTCTACCTCCGTGATACACACACCTGGTGGCAGGTATAGTGTGTGAGGGTGTTAGTTAGGTGTGTGTGTGTGTGTCGGTCGAATTTAACCTAATTTTACCTTATTTATTAATGCAACAAACTGACTTAACCTGACCTACGTAACTAACCAAACATAACCTAATGCAGTGCTCGCCTCCTCTCCTAAGGGTCGCTGACTTGCTACTGGGGCCCTCAGTCGACCCAAGTGTGAACAGGTACTTAACTTTACAGTTGAGGGAGTCACTGTGGTCAAGTGTAGTGCCCGCCATACTACAACATGTACAAATGCCCATGTCCTTACAAGGATACGTATACTGTGCGGGAGTATGTCTTATTACACACACACACAACCTGTCCTTGCCACGTGTGGATAGTGCTAGAAAGGGTCATAATATTGGCGCGCGCACACACACACACCCTATCCTTGCCACGTGTGGATAGTGCTAGAAAGGGTCATAATATTGGCGCGCGCACACACACACCCCCAATCCTTGCCACGTGTGGATAGTGCTAGAAAGGGTCATAATATTGGCGCACACACACACCCTATCCTTGCCACGTGTGGATAGTGCTAGAAAGGGTCATAATATTGGCGCACACATACACCCTATCCTTGCCACGTGTGGATAGTGCTAGAAAGGGTCATAATATTGGCGCACACACACACACGCGCGCACACACACACACACACACCCCTGTCCTCGCCACGTGTATACAGAGTGTCAGTACAGGGTCACAGCAATGCCAGCCCAAGCACCAGGAAGTCCTCGCTCGACAGTATGAGTGCCACAGTGCCATACATCATGTTGATTGGCATAATTTCTCCCTCGACAGTCCTTTCCTATACGACCCCTATCCCCTATCCTACCACATCACGACCCCCTCCTCTCCCCTCATTCTAAGACCCCCACGACCCTCTCCTCTCATCCTACGACCCCATCCCATCGTACCACATCAAGAACCCCTCTTCTCACGTCATCCTAGGACCCCCACGACCCTCCCTATTCAAAACGTACACACCCAAGGATCTGTACATTGCTATCTACCTGACTGCATGGGTGTCCGTGTACGTGAATGACAGCTAATGAATATAACCCGGAAAAATCAAGGACTTCAGTTGGCAAGGGAGGGAGAGACAGCCTTCAACTATGTTTAAATCTGTCCTTACCTGTCCGTTAATTACATATATATACACCTTGTTGCTGGGAGACACTTAGGGGTGTGGGCCAGTGAGGGGGGGGGGGCAGTGTAGGGGGGTCAGTGAAGGGAAGGGAAGGGGAGAATTCGTAGATTAGCTGAAGATGAGTCACCCTCATTTGCTTCAACTTAAGATTAAACAACCTAACGTTACCTGGGGGGGGGGGGGGGAGAGGTTAGGTCGCGTCGCGTCGGGTTGGGTTAAAATGAGTGACGAGTTCAAGTAAATAAAAACTTTAATACGTATTGGTCTGGAATCATATGACGTCACACCAGAAAACAAAACCTTCACATTTATTGGTTATAATTCATATGACGTCACACTGGTAAAGAACTCAGTACCGCCCCTCGTATTCTGACCATTTGCAGGTGTCCAGCGGCAGGAGAGAGAGAGAGAGAGAGAGAGAGAGAGAGAGAGAGAGAGAGAGAGAGATTATTGTTATGCTTAAATATTAGTCCAATTTACCCGATATACAGTTAGTGTTTGCTTAGTGCACACCCACTTAACGCACATCCGATTTACGTACACCCGATTAAGGTACATGTTTCTTGAATAACAAGAACCATTATAGAAGCTTAGGCAGTGTTCTTCCCTCAACACAAACACGGCAGGAGGAAGAAGAGGAGGAGGAGGAAAAGGGAGAGGAGATGGAACAGGGGAAAGGGAGGAGGAGGTGTTGGAGGAAAAGTAGGAGGATGAAGATGAAGGAACAGGAGGAGAAAGAGGAAGAATAAAAGGAAGAAGAGGAGTAAGAAGAAAGTCGAGGAGGAGGAGTAGGTCACACAGAGCTTTAAACTAATTCACACCTCTCGGCCCCCCCCCCCCCCCCCGTGTGAACAAGTGACTCTGAAGGTACAGCTAATAGGTCTGGACTTCCCCACGTTCTACAGTAGGAACTTAGCCACTACACCAGACATAGCAATAACAAACGGCAGATGCTTCCACAATTACATGGTTCCTTAAAAAGTTACCGAATCTCAAAAGGTCCATTACCACCCCCGATCCACACGGCCAGGCAATAGACAACCTCCCTAGACCAGCATCTGCCAGTAGGGTAGGCGGAATATGAAATAAGGCCCTTAAAACGCCCATATATGGGATAAGGTAGGCTGTCTGGTGCCTGTACCGGCAGACAATAACTAACCCATGACACAACCCTCACACACTATTAGTTTAGCTAGGCGGTCAGCTCGCCCTCTCTTACCCCCTCCAAAATTTCTTCAATTTCCGAACTATAACTTCCTTCCCCCACCTCTAATCTTCTTTCACCTCTCCTTTCTCTACAAAACAAAAAAAAATAAATAAATAAATAAATATAAAAGAGGCGAGGCAGCTTAGCCTCACACCCCAGCCATATCTATCCAGGAACACCTCACCTCACTGCTGTCTCAAAATATCCTCCAGTTACGGCCCGCGGAGGCTTGAAGGGGGAGGGGAGAGGGGAGGGGGGAAGGAGGATGAGAGGGAGGGGGAGGGGGTAAGGAGGGGGAGGGGGTAAGGAGGGGGAGGGGAAAGGAAGGAGGGGGAGGGGAAAGGAAGGAGGGGGGAAGGAAGGAGGAGGGGAGGGGAAGGAGGGGGAGGGGAAGGAAGGAGGGGAGGGGAAGGAAGGAGGGGGAGGGGAAGGAAGGAGGGGGGAAGGAAGGAAGGAGGGGGGAAGGAAGGAAGGAGGGGGGGGAAGGAAGGAAGGAGGGGGGGGAAGGAAGGAAGGAGGGGGAGGGGGAAAGAAGGAGGGGGAGGGGGAAAGAAGGAGGGGGAGGGGGAAGGAAGGAGGGGGGGCGAAGGAAGGAGGGGGAGGGCGAAGGAAGGAGGAGGAAGAATGGGGAGGAGGCGGACAGCAAGCATTGGCAAACTTACTCCTACCCCTTCCCACCCCAAGTATCCCTCCTCTCTACCCCCTCCCCCCCGATCACCATGGAGACAACTCAAGACGTAATTGCTTGGTTAATGAGAATTGCTTCATAGCTGTTGCCGGGGTCCTGATGGTACACAGCGGGGCCCCTTCTCTTCCTCCTCCTATATCTCCCCTTTCTCCTATTCTTCTTCTTCTTCTATCTTCTCTTCTTCCTTTATCTCCCCTTTATCTTCTTGTATCTGCCCTTCTCCCTCCTCTTCTTATTGCAACTATATCTTGCGCTATTGCAACTATATCTTGCGTTAGTCAGGCAGCACCTCGATTATGCGGTTTAGTTCTGGTGCCCTTATTATAGATGGATATCAATTCACTGGAGTCGGTGCAGCGAAGAATGACGAAAATGATTCCGGGACTTAGAAACCTTCCATATCAGGATAGGTTGAAGAAACTTAACTTGCATTCCCTAGAAAGAAGAATGCGGGAAGATATGATAGAAGTATTTAAGTGGGTGAAAGGAATCAATAAAGGCGATATAGATAAAGTTCTTATAATATCCGAGCAGGATAGGACTCGTAGCAACGGATTTAAGTTGGATAAGTTTAAGTTTAGGTTTAGGAGGGAGATAGGAAGGAACTGGTTCACAAATAGGGTGGTGGACGAGTGGAACAAGCTTAGCAACTTTGTAGTAAGTGCTGGAACGCTGGAAAGTTTTAAGAGGAGGTTAGATAGATTCATGGATGATAGAGAGTGGTAGTAACTCTAGACAGGAGCTGCCATGCACAGGCCAACCGGCCTATTGCAGACTCCTTATTTTCTTATGTTTTTCCGTCTCCCCTTTTCCCTCCTCCTCCTCTTCCCCCCTCTTCTCCCCTTCCTCATCTCTCTCTCTCTCTCTCTCTTCTACACAGGATATATTTATACTAAGTGGGAGCCCAAGCATAACTCGCGGGGGTGGCTGTTACACTCCATGACGGCTGACCTAACCACGAGTAGACCACGTGATGACCTGACCACACCTCACCACCTCCTGGTTACCAAGACTCCTCCCCCCTCACCTCCTCCTGATCCTCCGTATCCTTTTCTTCCATTCCTTCCTCCTTCTTACCCTATCCTCCTCCTCCTCCTTCACCCATTCTTCCCCCTCCTCAACACCCCCTCCTTGAATCAAGCATGTATGTCTAAATGTCCCAGGGACTCGCGAAGGGTAATAATATATGGAGAGAGAGAGACACACATACAGACAATCAGATAGATACAGACAGATAGAGGTAAACAGATAGGGACATACAGACAATCAGATAGAGACTGAAAACATGTTTATTCACCAACACAAACAAACAGACGTGTTATATATATAAACACAATACAAACATCACTAACTCACTAACTCGTATAAACTGTCGCACAAAATCACAAACAACAACTTTAAATACACCAACTCACAGCCGTCTCTTGTCGCCAGAAATAAATTGTTTATAGTTAGGGTCACTCATCCCCAAGATCATACACAGGGTGTCCAAAAAATTTAATCCCCAAATCATAAATCTTCTATTACATGTTTTAATATGTGCGCCTGTGGGTAATATATTTATGTATTAGTTATGTGTAATGTAATATATGTATTATTTATGTATGTAGTTTGTGATGTATTTTATGTATAATTAACTGTGTCATGTGTGATTATTTTTTGTTGTGGACACCCTGTATACATACACGTGTGGTAAGGTGGCGCCGCCTGTCAGCAGAAATCAACACAACAACAACAACATAGCAACAATCCATGACGTCATTAACCCACAAACCAATAATTAAAGAGCTTGTTGCTGGCCAATCACTGGGTCAGTTATAAACGATGGTGCTCCTCGAATACCGTTTGTTTGTCTGTTTGTGTTTGTTTGTTTTGATAAATAAGAATAGTAATATTGTTACAGGTGGTGTTAAATTACAGTTGTAGTTTAGTATTAAGTGTGAGAGGTATTAATTGATATTGTTGGGATCACCTGAAGAATCTCCATCTCAGTTTAATTCACCTGAAGATTAACCACTAACCTAACTTAACCTAACACGCCCTAACACAAACCTAACCTATCCCCCACATCCACTCCTCCACCAGGTAATACGAGGTTAATTAATATTCAGGTATTCCGTTAATTGCTTCTCTCCCCACCACATCTTACCTGTCCTTTGCACCTCTACCTGCTCAAGTCTCCACACGTACCCTATAACCTCGTACTCAAGGGGTTAAGATATCGTACTCAAGGTGTTAAGATATTGTACTCAGGGGTTAAGACAACATACCCAAGGGGTTGAGACATCGTACTCGAGCAAATGCAGATCCAGGGGAGTTCTGGAGGGTCCGGACTCCCCCTTTCACCAGAAAATTCCAATACTTTTTCTTTAATGCAGTATTGTAGTCAGGCGTTTTTGTATAGTAAAAGGTAATTACTATTGACCTCAGAATATCTCCCAATATCAAGTGCACACGGCATCATTATGGCCTCAAAACGCCCATGATATTGGTCAGATTAAAAAAAAAAAATATGAGGGGGCTTACAGCGCGACCCCCCCCCCCCTCCTAAAAATAAAAATGCTGGGTGGGCTCGCTGTGTTCGCCATGTTCTTTTTCTTTTGTTCAGTTCGCTCCTCACAAGGACGTGGCCTCCAGCACGAGTTTTCATCGCTAACTGGAGCATAAATTAAGATAGATAAAATATACGAGTTTAAGTAACCGATGACACGTATAGATGACAATAAAATGATGTCACAGGATGTTTTGCAATTCTGCCACCAGGGGGGTCTATAAAAACAAGGACAGGGTCTATAAAAACAAGGACAGGGTCTATAGAAACAAGGACAGGGTCTATAAAAACAAGGACAGGGTCTATAAAAACAAGGACAGGGTCTATAAAAACAAGGACAGGGTCTATAAAAACAAGGACAGGGTCTATAAAAACAAGGACAGGGTCTATAAAAACAAGGACAGGGTCTATAAAAACAAGGACAGGGTCTATAAAAACAAGGACAGGGTCTATAGAAACAAGGACAGGGTCTATGGTTATTGTTTTTTATTGTGTTTGGTCTAAGGTGAATGTTTGTTTGCTTGTTTGGGTATTATCTGTGTGTACACCTATATAGATTAATTACCCTAATGCTTACCTGGGGGGTTGGATTGGGTTGGGTAAGCATTATGGTGGGTTAATCTTCAGGTGAAATAAGCTAGGGGCGTATCTTCAGGTGATCCAATCTACCTTCAACTTCTCCCCCCCCCCCCCCCCCACAACACACGAGCCTCTAGTGGTCGCCAAAATGTAAGAGACAGGACAGCAACAAAGTAGGTCAGTGTCACACCAACATACACACGTGTCAGCCATCTTCCCTCTGTCAAGAATCTCGGTAAACACAATAATCCTGTTTGTTATTGTTTTTTATTTTTATTTTTTACTGTTTTTTTTTATTTTTTCTGTTGTCATGTATGTTTCTATCTAGTAATAAAGAGATTACTTTATCGACATTTTAATCAGTCAGTTAATTAATCAAGATGTTATTCGCAGGTCTGAGGGTTGGCGACCACAGTCCCCCACAGTCTCTACCTTCCCAACTAGTTTTAGCCATTACCTCAAAACAAGTCCAACAACAGCACTCGTTAACCCCGACATAGGTTCGTCAACTGCGTATTTCCGTACTATTGTTGATCAAGGTCACTTTCTTCATTATCATGATTGTCATTTATGGAAGTAAACCTTGCTATTTAACTTCACCTTTCCTTTATTGTTAACTGACTATTATACAGTAGTTACAAGACTGAATATGAAATACCAGTCACAGAACTAAGAAGAACTTTCACTAATGAGCAAAATGGCCCTTCCGGTTGGTGCCTGTTCTTAATACGTGGATAACTTGGTCAAGGAACATCTGATATCACCTTCAGGGTTCAGTCTGTGTCTATCTACAATATACTATAGGCCGAAAATTCCGCCTCACAGAATTATGTTGACTCAAATGGTAGGAGAATTTTTTTTTGCGCTTGAACTAGCAAACTAGCCAACGGAAATTCCTTGTTATGAATTGTCCAGAAAGGTGATAAATTCTTTGAGTCATATTCCATCTGGATTAGGTTACGTCCAGGACTTGTTTGACACATAAATGACCAGTAGTTTTGTATAGAATCAAGAAGAAGGAAAATATTGCTCTCTCACGGGTTCTTGTTACCCCTGAAAAATGCCAAATTAACCCCTAATTGGGAACCGCTGCAGTAATGTGTATCTATTTCCCTCTCATCTTAATCTTTACCTTCCCCTACATGCTTCTGTATACCTGCATCACCCCTTCATCTTCACACACACACACACCTGCAAGAAATAAGAAGCAACAGGTATCCCTTACACACTCCTATTGTTGTTCGCTTGCCCAGACACGTACCCTCCCCCCCCACACAAGGTAACTCTACACTGCTATATATACAGGTAATACGAGATCGACCTCATTATTTCAAGTGATCTGTGACTTTATGTTCTTGCCTCCCCCCCACCCCCAGTCTCTGTGGGGAGAGGGGGTGATGGGTGATGGTCATTATAGGAATGGGTGGTATCCTTCCTTAACTCTTTGAGGAATATATCTTAAATTAATCGTTCTTTTAAAGAGTTCTTCCTTAAACTATCGTCCTCAAGAGGTTGATTCACACTGCTTCACTACAATAGTTCCTGGACAGTATAACACACCACGTTAAGTCTTCATTAATCACTATTTTACGCCACTTGTTATAAAAATACAAAAAACACATTTACATTCACACGTCCCAGATGAAAGTAATATTCAAAGGATTTTTTTTTACATAATTAATTATGAAAAACACAGGTATAGTGATTCATAAATAGTGACATCATTCTAAACACCTTGGTGGACTAAGAGTGGTATGGGATCGAACCAGTGTACCTTAAGCCAAGAAACGAGAGTTATATCCACTGGGCCACATCAAACAATGACTTCTTTTTAGATAACCAGGTATAGTTATCGGCCTCTGTTGCATCAGTTACACCTGTTTAGAGAAATATTTAGTCCACCTGCATCTCTAATTAGCGACCTGTAGTGCTTGCCAGGTGCTTGTCATACCACACCGGATGTTTGAATGTATTGTTGGTCTCAGGCACGCGAGGCAGCCAAGACGCGTATGTTGTTGTTGTGGTTATGTGTGGTTAGAACACTTAGAGACAAGAATATAAATAATACTAAAGTAAGGTGTGTGGTTGGCTTGGCTTGACTTAAGTTGAGAGAGAGAGAGTATTTACCAACACTAAGGGCAGGCAGGTGACTAGAGCACTTGGTAACATCAGCTCAGGTAGCAGTAAATACTATCCTGACGGTGACGAAAAACACCTGTACATTCTGGCTCTCAAGCAACGTGTGTGTGTGTGGTCGCTAGGCAGACTGTGTGAAGGATTGAAGGATAGTTGAAGGATAGAGAAGAAGCAAGGGATAGGCAGTGCAGCAGAGGGAAAGAAGGAATCTATCCCTCCTTATTCCTCGGGTTAGAATAAAAGCCGCCGCAGTAACAAGGAAGGGATAGACAGGACAGTAACAAGAAATGGATAGACAGGGACAGAATAGGGAAGGGATAGATTAGACAGTATAAGGAAGCGATAGACAGGGCAGTATAGGGAAGGGATAGACAGTATAGGGAAGGGATAGACAGTAACAAGGAAGGGATAGACAGTAATAAGGAAGGGATAGACAGGGACAGTATATGGAAGGGATAGTACCGTTAGGGCATGTAGGTAGAGGAGCCAAGGTCGTGATGCTAAGAGGAACAAAGCGGTGGGGCTGGAACACTGAGACGGCCAGGGAGAAAAAAAAACTTGCTCACACTACCACCCTCACCCCTACTACCTCCTCTTCCTTCTTCTTTGTTTCCTTTCCTTCTCTCCTCCCTCTTCTCCCCTCCGTCTCCCTCTCCACTTCATTTTCCTCTCCTCCCCACCTCTTCCTCCTCACTTCCTTCTCTCCTTTACTCTTCCCCTCCTCTCCTCCCCTGCCCTCCTCCTCCAGTCTATAAGCAGTAAAGGACCACAGTTACACAGCAAGGGTCTTCCTGCCCTGTTGCCAGGTGGTAAACAAGAGGTGCTTAGGAAGGCCACTCTCTCTCTCTCTCTCTCTTTCGTGCCGAATACAGACAGGAGTGCTCAAGGGTCGTTTTTGGCGCCCTTACTGTTTCTGGGAACGTTAATAGTGTGTTGATCTATGTACAGGTGACGTTAATCGTGTGTACATGTGACCAAAAATCAACAATGAACCTTTAAATGACCCATAAATAATGCACACAAAATTCACCTAATTAAGCAAACTAATCTAACCAAACCAAATCAAAGCAAACCAAATTTAACTTAACCTAACCAAAGTACGGCGTTACCAACTTGCTAAATATGTCAAATTAAAACGAGATATGTAGTAAACAAAAACGCTCTACTTGGCAACATTGCTGGTTATTGTGTTGCTTTGTGTACAGAGAACAGGTGTTGCATAAGACCTTTCTCCCCTTCCTCTCTCCCTCCTCCTCTCCTCTTTTCCCCTAACCCTTTCTCCTTCCTCCTTCCATCCTCTCCTCTCTTCTCTCCTCCTTCCATCTCCCACTCCACACCCTCTCTTCTCTTCGTCCCCTTCCCCACCCTCTCCCCTCTTCCTCCTCCCCACCCTCTCTCCTCCCTTCCTTTTTCCTCTGCTCCCCCCTCCCCTCGAGTATCCTTGAAAGAGAAGTTCTGACCCCCCCCCCCCCCCCACCAGAGCCGCACTAATAAGACCAACACAGATTATATATTAACGCAACGGGAAGTCGTCTAATGATGATACCAGGGTCCTTAAAGCAGTTACTTGTGGGTGGGTGGGTAGGGGTGAGTGGGGGTGAGTGGGTGGGTTATTTTTACGTCATAAGGCAACAAGTTAAGTGGTATTCTCACATGTCTAGTTACGAGGAAAATTTATTGTACGATTTTTTTTAGAGTGAAGGATTGGATAACTGGTCGTAGGCTGACACTCTTGACACGAGGACTGATCCACTCTTGATGCTCTTGGGTTAGTCTTGACACTCTTCTGACACACACACACACACACACACACACACACACAGTTCATATTACAGCTAAACTTGCGTCCAATAAAGACACTGTTGGATACAATCTAGGACTGTCAAACAAAACCTTAAACACTGTAATCACTAATGAATTTTGAAACAAGTAGACAAGTGCAAATAGGCACTAATCAATCAGTTGTTTACCATGATGACATATATCAAGTACAACATGTATATGGAGCAGGTAACAAGATCACTAGATTACAAGGTTAGGATATGAGTACAGTTGCCAGCAAAAGTTCTCCCACAGCCCTGTGCAGCAAGTTGTGGGAGGACTTTTGCTGGCAACTGTACCTGTCAGTATATCCCTCAAGCAGATGTGAACAAAACTAAATTTAAAGCGTGTGACCAATATAACCACACACTCCAATATTACTTCATGGACTGAAATAATAGAACCTTATAGGGACAGATCCAAGACACAATGTGTATGCACTTATATGTCGACTTGACAATGTTTTGGAAAATGCTGAAGCACTCAATACCACAGTATCCTCATCACAGGGGTCTGATAAACACCCTTTGTGGCCTCGACTCTGTAATCCTTTATGCGTTGCCGCTCACGGGAGGAGTATGGGGAGCACAATAAACTAGCTGCTGTCGGAGTCAAAATATTCCCTCCTCACCACTCATCCACCCACCCCAATCATCCTCCCTCCCTTCCCACACACACACAAAAGACCTATTTGCCTACACTTCCTTCCCACATGTGACAGGAGGGGAATTATCAGATGCCCGCATGAGGACAGCTTCCCCGGCCAGCTGCATCAAGGTCGACCTCTGCAACTGCCTGTTCGACTGCTGTATGGTGTCGAGGAGGACCTTGTGCAATATGAAGCTCGGGAGGGGGAAGGAAAGGAAGGAGAGAAAGAGAAGCAAATGAGAAACAGAAAACGAGAAAAAGACAGAACATGAGAGAGAGAGAGAGAGAGAGAGAGAGAGAGAGAGAGAGAGAATCGACTCCTAAGTTCGAGCTTGCATATCAACAAAGGGACCCATTAGAACGAAGGGACCCATTAGAACGAAGGGACCCATTAGAACGAAGGGACCCATTAGAACGAAATGACCCATTAAACGAAAGGACCCATTAGAACGAAATGACCCATTAAACGAAAGGACCCATTAAACGGAGGGACCCATTAGAACATAAGGACCCATTAGAACGTAGGGACCCCTATTTGAGCGAAAGAACCCATTTAACGAAAGGACCCATTAGGACGGAGGAACCCATAGAACGAAGGGACCCATTAAACGAAGGGACCCATTAGAATGATGGGACCCATTAGAACGAAGAGACCCATTAGAAGAAGGGACTCAGAACGAAGTGACCCATTAAATGAAAGAACCCCATCATAACCAGGGGACCTATAGAACTTAAGGACACATTAGAACGAAGGGACCCATTAAGCGAAGGGACCCATTAGAACGAAGGGACCCATTAGAACGAAGGGACACATTAGAACGAAGGGACCCATTAGAACGAAGGGACACATTAGAACGAAGGGACACATTAGAACGAAGGTACCCATTAGAACGAAGGGACACATTAGAACGAAGGGACCCATTAGAACGAAGGGACCCATTAGAACGAAGGGACACATTAGAACGAAGGGACACATTAGAACGAAGGGACACATTAGAACGAAGGGACCCATTAGAACGAAGGGACCCATAGAACGAAGGGACCCATTAGAACGAAGGGACACATTAGAACGAAGGGACCTATGGAACGAAGGGACCCATTAGAACGAAGGGACCCATTAGAACGAAGGGACCCATTAGAACGAAGGGACACATTAGAACGAAGGGACCCATTAGAACGAAGGGACACATTAAGCGAAGGGACCCATTAGAACGAAGGGACCCATTAGAACGAAGGGACCCATAGAACGAAGGGACACATTAGAACGAAGGGACCCATTAGAACGAAGGGACACATTAGAACGAAGGGACACATTAGAACGAAGGGACACATTAGAACGAAGGGACACATTAGAACGAAGGGACCCATTAGAACGAAGGGACCCATTAGAACGAAGGGACCCATTAAACGGAGGGACCCATTAGAACGAAGGGACCCATTAGAACGAAGGGACCCATTAAGCGAAGGGACACATTAGAACGAAGGGACACATTAGAACGAAGGGACCCATTAGAACGAAGGGACCCATTAGAACGAAGGGACCCATTAGAACGAAGGGACACATTAGAACGAAGGGACCCATTAGAACGAAGGGACACATTAGAACGAAGGGACACATTAGAACGAAGGGACACACAGAACGAAGGGACCCATTAGAACGAAGGGACCCATTAGAACGAAGGGACACATTAGAACGAAGGGACACATTAGAACGAAGGGACACATTAGAACGAAGGGACACATTAGAACGAAGGGACACATTAGAACGAAGGGACACACAAAACGAAGGGACACACAGAACGAAGGGACCCATTAGAACGAAGGGACACATTAGAACGAAGGGACACACAGAACGAAGGGACCCATTAGAACGAAGGGACCCATTAGAACGAAGGGGGACCCATTAAACGAGTCACTACACACGAAGGTCAACTGCGTCAGCCAAGACTCGACCAACGGCTGCCTCGTCCCTCGTGACCCGCCGTTGTTGTTTATTTTTGTGATTCTTACTGTTGTTGTTTTGATTCTTACTGTTGTTGTTTTGATTCTTACTGTTGTTGTTTTGATTCTTGCTGTTGATGTTTTGATTCTTACTGTTGATGTTTTGATTCTTACTGTTGTTGTTTTGGTTCTTACTGTTGTTGTTTTGATTCTTGCTGTTGATGTTTTGATTCTTACTGTTGATGTTTTGATTCTTACTGTTGTTGTTTTGGTTCTTACTGTTGTTGTTTTGATTCTTGCTGTTGATGTTTTGATTCTTACTTTTGATGTTTTGATTCTTACTGTTGTTGTTTTGGTTCTTACTGTTGATGTTTTGATTCTTACTGTTGATGTTTTGATTCTTACTGTTGTTGTTTTGATTCTTACTGTTGATGTTTTGATTCTTACTGTTGATGTTTTGATTCTTACTGTTGATGTTTTGATTCTTACTGTTGATGTTTTGATTCTTACTGTTGATGTTTTGATTCTTACTGTTGATGTTTTGATTCTTACTGTTGATGTTTTGATTCTTACTTTTGATGTTTTGATTCTTACTGTTGTTGTTTTGATTCTTACTGTTGATGTTTTGATTCTTACTGTTAATGTTTTGATTCTTACTGTTGATGTTTTGATTCTTACTGTTGTTGTTTTGATTCTTACTGTTGATGTTTTGATTCTTACTGTTGTTTTGATTCTTACTGTTGATGTTTTGATTCTTACTGTTGATGTTTTGATTCTTACTGTTGATGTTTTGATTCTTACTGTTGTTGTTTTGATTCTTACTGTTGATGTTTTGATTCTTACTGTTGATGTTTTGATTCTTACTGTTGTTGTTTTGATTCTTACTGTTGATGTTTTGATTCTTACTGTTGATGTTTTGATTCTTACTGTTGATGTTTTGATTCTTACTGTTGTTGTTTTGATTCTTACTGTTGATGTTTTGATTCTTACTGTTGATGTTTTGATTCTTACTGTTGATGTTTTGATTCTTACTGTTGTTGTTTTGATTCTTACTGTTATCTATTGTTACCGTTGTTGTGGATGTGACACTGTTGTTATGTCTCATTACCGTTGTCTGTTGTTCTACTTACTGTTGCTGGCGGTGTTGTCCTTGTATAATTAATGTTGTGTTTTCTTGTTGCTGCTCCCCACCACACACCCTCCTACACACTCTTACCCACACACACACTCTTTCCCAACCACACACCGTCCTACACACTCTTACCCACACACACACTCTTTCCCAACCACACACCCTCCTACACACTCTTACCCACACACACACTCTTTCCCAACCACACACCGTCCTACACACTCTTACCCACACACACACACACACTCTTTCCCAACCACACACCCTACTCCCCACCCATACACACCGTCACCCATCCACACACCCTCTTCCTCCAACCACACATACCCTCATCCACTCACACCCACCTCACCAATCCACAAGTCACCACTTAACATCACCCGTCAATCACCAAACAGTCACCATCACAGAGGACGCCTTGAAGAACCAGTCCTCCTCTTAACTGTGGCTGGTGACATCACGAGAGTCACCACTACACCAAACAAACAGCCAAGGGTTATATAAGCACCAGCTGACCCGTTTATGTGTGAGCAGACCTAACACACACACACACTCACATCCTGATCAACGACGCTCTATCGGACACTCCTCACAGGTGGAAGTACGTGGATGACTGCACTGTGGGGGTTTCAGTGGACAACACCGCACCAGACTACTCATCGCTCCAAGGCACCCTGGACAGGCTACAGGCATGGACTACGGAGAACAAGGTCACCATCAACCACACCAAAACCGTAGTCATGCACATCAATACCGCCACCACTCCAGTGCAAGCCCCAGCAGTCACAGTGGGTGCCCATCCTCTCCAGCTGGTGCGGTCTGCCAAACTCCTGGGTGTAACTATAGACAACAAACTTGACTGGAAGGCCCATGTAAATAACACAGTCAAGGCAGCCTCGTACCGTCTCTACATGCTACGAAGACTTAGGTCACTTGGGACACCCACGCCAGAGCTGAGGACCATCTACAACGCCTTTATTCTCCCCAAACTAACGTATGCGTCACCAGCCTGGTCGTCTTCTCTCAACTCCACCCAACAACGTCAGCTAGAGAAGGTACAGAGAAGGGCCTGCAGAACCATGCTCGGCGCAGAATACTCCGGCTACACCAACGCTCTCTCTACCCTGGAAATGCCATCCCTCAGTGACCTCCACCACCAAGCACTGGAATGGTTTGGCAGTGGACTACTGCACCACCCTCGCCACCTCCTGCCGCCCTCCACCCAACTCGAGCAGTCCGTCACTACAACAAAATTCAGCCCATAAGAGCCCGCACCGATAGATATAAGAACAGCACCATCCCATCTATTGTTAAAATAATAAACAACTCCTGATTTATGTACTGCACAGCCCTGTAAATGTATTCAATGCATATTATATCATTATGTCTAAATTAAATGTAAGTCTGTATATTTTCAGCCACCGGCTGCAACTCTATTAATAAACCGTTTATTATTATTATTATTATTATTATTATTATTACTCTCTCTCTCTCTTCAGGTTAATTCTTTCAATGTTATCAATTGTTTTGGGATGACTGAAAGAAGGAATTATTTTCGGACTTTTTTTTCTTTCTCTTCAAATTTTCGAGCGTTATGGAGACTGTATCAAAAATTACTCTAATCTTTCAACCATTTCGAACGGTGTGTGACAGAAAATGGACGATGGTCAACCCCAACTTTTTTCTTCTTCATATTTTCATTCAATCTATAAACTTTTAAAGGCCTAATTATCCTCCCTAATGACCGAGAGACTAATTAACCATTACAAAGACTTAAAATTTAACCAACAATAGACCATCTTGAGGCCGCTTCCCCATCAGAGTTTTTCCAACCTTTCAAAAATAAACCCAAAATTATTTCACACGATAAATAAAAACATACAGACAGACATAGAACCATTACTTATAACTAAAAAGACAATTGGGATGATTAAAGGATGATAGAAGGATATTAATTATGTTAAAATATATAACTACCTTTTGTCTGTAGTGGTGGGATGTGTTAGTATACTGTAGGCTGGGCAAGGCACTACGATCCTGCCTGTGGAAATAAAATACATACAATTTATCAAAAATACATAAAAAAATATCAACTAACACATAAAAAGACAATACGAGTTTCTTAATGAAATAAAAACCTGAAATTTAGAGAAAAAATTAATTTCTTGATATTATAAGAAAAAACGTGATTGTATCGGGGTAACTAAAATAAACACGACAAAAAACGGAATAAACTTGAAGTATAAACAAGAGACGAGAGAAACATGTAGAAATTGCAGACTAGAGGATGTACAAGATTTTTTTTGTATGTGTCGTGAGTTGTTCTAAAAATAAATTTTAATATTATCTAGTTAACAGTAAACGCAATAACTTGTTGTGAACGGCCTTGACACAGTCGTCATATTGTTGAATGTGGAAATATGAAATATCTCTGTGGACAAACACCCACACACACTACTGATATCCCCACTACCAAACACGGGGAGAGGGGGAATATGATAAAGATGGGAAGAACGATATACAACTGATGAATAGATAACCACAAAGCAGAGAAATAAATGAAGGGGGAAAACATAAAATGATAAATAACACAGGAAGAATAGAATTACGATGATATTTACAGATAAGACGAACGATAATAAACAGATAACCAGAGACGACAGGAATGGATAAAAGGAAATATGAAGTAATACGAGTAATAATAACTAAATACTCACAAAGGATGAATATAATTTAAGATATTATAAACTGAATCTGATAACGAGATATGCCTCTACCACCCCAGCACAGATATCAACTATGCTAAGCTAAAGTCAACAAGAGTCAACCTACTTTCCTTCATCACACACTCGACTAAATCATTTCACTTTCTAAGACCTCCAAATAGTGACAGGTTGCGGTGCTGAGGGGGTTGCTGGGGCCATACAGGGTGCTGGGGGTCATATAGGGTGCTGGGGGCCATACAGGGTGCTGGGGGTCATACAGGGTGCTGGGGGCCATACATGGTGCTGGGGCCATAGGGTACTGGAGGTCACAGGATACTGAGGGCCATAGGGTGCTGGGGGGTCACAGCAATCATGACAACAATTAGCAACTATAACGACCACATAACCACAACAGCCAACCACCATCACAACCACCATCACTAGCGGTTTAGTGGGTCACTTGTCGTCCTGGCTCCTGCTGGCCCCGATGCTCGAGGGTCAGACAGGGTAGTAGTGTGAGGTCACCATCAACCAGAAGGCATCCTTGGCACTGTGGATGGCACTCGCATGGCCGACACGTGGCACCAGGCCCCCCACTTGCTGACTGTTACTATAACGGCGGTTGTCATGAGGTGGGGTGTGGCACTGCCCTCCACTCCGAATTGGTCAACAGGAGATTTACAGTGACGCTGCTATTGCTGGAACGAGACCCCGAGCTGCTTAACGAGTCTGAACTGCTGGAACGAGAGTCTGAACTCTTCATCTAACCAACAGATGGCAGTGTAATATCTCATCTGGGTTCGGTACAGTTTCGAACAGGTGCGTACAAAAACTTCTGACCGCAACTGAATACTATTGTCAAAGGTAATAATTCGGTCTAGGTGCAGCTAATTAGGCCTGGAATGGTCTCGAGGTGCTACGGGTCTTCAAAGGTACATTCAGGTGACCATTAACTCTTGTTACATACTAAAACTATGACTACAAGAGATATAGTCATTAACTACTGTAATGGGTCGTTTCTGCTGTTACAGGATAAGTATAGTGAGTTGGTGACTAGTGCCTGAGTTACTGAAGGCGGGGATGACAAGGAAGGAAGGAAGGAACGGAGGGATGGAGGGAGGGAGAGAGAGAGAGAGAGAGAGAGAGAGGAATGAATGGAGAGAGGAAGAAAGGAGAGAGAGAGAGAGAATTTATAAATTTATAGATTTCTTAATATCTCCAACACTGTCAAGTACAACATTCCACACACACACACACACACACACACACACCTTAGATCCCTTGTCAACAAAACACTGGAGGCTGCCAACACTTATCTCTTAATTTACTGTGTATCATTCAGAGCCAAGAGAAAAATTAATTTATCTCTCTACCTTACAGTCACGAGGTCCACAAACTTTCTTATAACTTTGGCAAAATATTCCCCCAAAATATCCCTAATTGATGTAAAAAAAAAATTGTTACTATCCTCCTCAAGGGTCATGGTGTTGAAGGGGCTAAATTATCGTACTCAAGGGGTTAAGTTATCGTATTCATGGGGGTTAAGACGTCGTACTCAAGGGGTTAAGCCATAATCTTCCTGGGGTAAAGTCATCATACTCAAGGGGTTAATGCTTTATACTAAAGAGGTTAAGTCATTATCTTCAAGGGGTTAAGTCAGCATCTTCAAGGGGTTAAGTCATCGTCTTCAAGGGGTTAAATCATCGTCTTCAAGGGGTTAAATCATCGTCTTCAAGGGGTTAAATCATCGTCTTCAAAGGGTGAAATCATCATACTCACGGAAATTAAATTAAAACGTCTTACTGGAGGGGTTAAAGCCTTTGTACTCACGAAATTAAGACGTCGTACTGAAGGGGTTAAATCATCGTCTTCAAGGATATAAGAATACAAATGACAGCAGCTTCAAAGAGATACAGTTATGAGACGGAGATGTACAGGTAGTGACTCACGAGGAAGCAGGAAGGCGTGTCTCTCTCTCGGTACTGTTTGTTTACCAGACTGAGGTGCAACGTGAGAATTTGTGGCCTAACGTGAGAATTTTTGTTCTAACGTGGGAATTTATAGCCAAGAGTGGGGATTTATAGACAGGAGTGGGGATTTATAGCCAGGAGTGGGGATTTATAGACAGGAGTGGGGATTTATAGCCAGGAGTGGGGATTTATAGCCAGGAGTGGGGATTTATATCCTATACACCCCCTCCCTATACCCTACCCCTCCCCCCATTACATCCTCTCTCCTTCCCCTCCCCCCCTCCTTCCCTCATAGCATCACTACCTTCCCCACCTCACTCCTCCCCTTACACCACCACCTATCACCCTCACCTCACAACCTGGCTGGCACTCTGTTCTGGCACTCACAGGCACCACCTTGCACAACCGCCTATTTTAAACACCCATAATAAAACTCTTCCACACAGTAAAGACCTTTCCCGCTCTACTTAGACCTCAATAACATCAACTAAACTTCACTCAAGGAATGTTATTTATTTATTTATTTATTTATTTATTTATTTATTTATTGTATTTATTTATGTTCAGGTTTCTGTTGTTGTCTTCATGGGTAATCGACCCTAAATGAACTCTAGTCCTGATTTGGCATCCACTCCACTACCACTCTTCCTAATGGGCCGCCTCCCCCCCCCCCCCCCCCCCCCCCACTCACCACTATTCCCACTCCACTACTCCCATTTCACGACTCCACTACCACTCTTCCTAAAGGGCCACCTTCTCCCCCCCCCCACTCTCCACTATTCCCACTCCACTACTTCCACTCCACTACTCCCATTTCACGACTCCACTACCACCCTTCCTAATGGGCCATCTTTCTCCCTCACTCTCCACTCTTCGAAATGGGCCTTTCTTATCCTCTTAATTGTGATGTTAGGTTGGGGTCTATTAGGACTGGGGCACGGTAGGACAATAACCTACTACGGCCGGGCTCCTATTACGACTGGGGCCCTATTATGAATTGGACCCTATTATGACTTGGACCCTATTACGACCGGGCCCCTATTACGACTGGGACCCTATTACGACCGGGACCCTATTACGACCGGGACCCTATTACGGCTGGGACCCTATTACGACTGAGGCCCTATTACGACTGGGACCCTATTACGACTGGGACCCTATTACGACTGGGACCCTATTACGACCGGGACCCTATTACGACTGGGACCCTATTACGACCGGGACCCTATTACGACTGGGACCCTATTACGACTGGGGCCCACTTGGACAGAAAAGATCCATTTCACATAAGTGGTGACAGCTGTTTACCACCACCTGTACTAACATCACCAGCTGGGGAAGTTGATAAAGTACCCGTACTCGTTCCTCACAGATGGGGTGGCTCACAGATGGGGTGGCTCACAGATGGGGTGGCTCACGGATGGTATACCCAGGTGGACTTAACATTATGTATCTGCCTAAATCACCAACTGTTCTGTCTACTTTGATTTATCTTATCTCTGTATCTATCTATTATCTTATTAATCCTTTATCTTTATTGTCTATCTATATTATCCCTCATTTATTCTCTCTCGCATTTAACCTATCTCTTTTTCTCTCTCTTTTATCCCATATCTCTCAGGGGAAGGGAGAGGGAGGGGGAAATGGGAGGGGAAGGAGAGAGATGGAATAGGTGGGGGAAGGGAGGAAGGGATGATGGACATGGGAAGGAAACGGGAAGAGGAGGAAAGATATGGGGAGGAGGGAGAATAGAAGAAGAAGAGGGTTAGATTAGGCTAAGTCAACCCGAAAATATTAATTCTTCCCTTCCCCCCCCCCCCCCCCCCCCAAAAAAAACCTTTCTTCCACTTCGCTTCAAAAATCCGTCTCTTAACAAAACACAAAGTTAAATCAGGAATGTTCTTCAGGTATATGTTAGCCAGCGTCTACTATTGACTGAGAGGACTATAGTGAATAGAAAATAATTATATTTTATGTGGTATCAAGAGTTTGTAGGATCAACTGAAGATTAGCCCCCCAGTTTATTTCACTTGAAGATCAACCATTGATCTAATCTAACCCAACCCAACCCAACCCACACAGGTAACGCAATCATATTTAAATCCTCAGGTAATCAAACAGTCGAAACGTCCTTCAAGACCTATAATATAACAGTATCAAGACGCCCTAATACAACACGGAAATAAATGGGCTATACTTCCTGGTCCTTTCTCTCTCTTTGAGTCAGACGATTACTCCCTCGCGTGTACATGAGGGAGGGAGAGGGGGAGGAAGAGGGGGAGGGGGAGGGAGGCAGAGGGAGAGAGGGAGAGGGAGAAAGAGAGTGTGTGCACTAGGGTCATGGCCAACTTTACACTAGTAGGGTACAGGCACACGCAGGCTTCACGTGGTAGCAACATCGGTCCAAAAGTACCCAGTGACCTCCTACCACCCACACACACACACACGATAAAGGAAGCACCTAACACTACCTAGGGGCTTAGGTTAGGTTAGGGTGTTTAATCATCATGTGAAATAAGCTGGGGAGTCAAATCTTCAGGTAATCCCACAAAAAAATAATTCTCTCGAGGTGTTGGTGGTAGTGGTGAAAGGGGGAGGAAGTGGTGATGGAGGGGTGGTGGAAGGGGTGATGACATGTGGTGGTGGTGGGGAGAGAGAGAGAGAGAGAACACACCACACTTGCAGAACAGCTACTAGAAACACAGTATAGAACAAGAACACCCTCGTAACCTCAATGAACAAGTGGGTGTTGAGAGGCGCCATCTGGAGGTCACCCCAGAACTACCCAACAACCCTTACCCCACGACCTGATCCTCCCGAAATTAGGTCAGTGAGTCTTATTGGTCCTTACGTTGAGTCTTCCTCCTGATTGGTTGAAAATAGTGTTCATAATGGCGTCAAATTTATACGGAGAATCTTTAGTTGGAGATGTTGTGTAGATTTAAAGAATTGAAGGTAGAAGGGCCAGGGTTAAGTAGAGACTCCCCCTCCTCTTTACGACCCTCTACCTCCCACGACCCCTCCACCTCACGACCCCCTTATCTCTCGACCCACTATCTCTCACTTATCCACCATTATCCTTCTCTCTCCACTATCTTTCACGACCCACTATCCCTCACGACTCACTATCTCTCACGACCCACTATCTCTCACGACCCACTATCTCTCACGACCCACTATCTCTCACGACTCACTATCTCTCACGACCCACTATCCCTCACGACTCACTATCTCTCACGACTCACTATCCCTCACGACTCACTATCTCTCACGACCCACTATCTCTCACGACCCACTATCTCTCACGACCCACTATCTCTCACGACCCACTATCTCTCACGACCCACTATCTCTCACGACCCACTATCTCTCACGACTCACTATCTCTCACGACTCACTATCTCTCACAACCCACTATCTCTCACAACCCACTATCTCTCACGACCCACTATCTCTCACGACCCACTATCTCTCACGACCCACTATCTCTCACGACCCACTATCTCTCACTTATCCACCATTATCCTTCTCTCTCCACTATCTCTCACGACCCACTATCTCTCACGACTCACTATCTCTCACTTATCCACCATTATCCTTCTCTCTCCACTATCTCTCACGACCCACTATCTCTCACGACTCACTATCTCTCACGACCCACTATCTCTCACGACCCACTATCTCTCACAACCCACTATCTCTCACGACCCACTATCTCTCACGACCCACTATCTCTCACGACTCACTATCTCTCTCGACCCACTATCTCTCACTTATCCACCATTATCCTTCTCTCTCCACTATCTCTCACGACCCACTATCTCTCACGACTCACTATCTCTCACGACTCACTATCTCTCACGACTCGCTATCTCTCACGACTCACTATCTCTCTCGACCCACTATCTCTCACTTATCCACCATTATCCTTCTCTCTCCACTATCTCTCACGACCCACTATCTCTCACGACTCATTATCTCTCACGACTCACTATCTCTCACTTATCCACCATTATACTTCTCTCTCCACTATCTCTCACCCCCACAGTATAGGTCGTTGGTGCCCGTGACCGCTTGTGTGTGTTACAGAGGACAACTTTCACCTCATGATTCTACCCAGGTAAGGCAACTCAAGGCAACTTATTACCATCTACACGACAGGTATTCATGGCATCTGATCTGACTAGTGATTGTGTCCGGCTTTTATGAATGAATGGTCTATTGTGTTGTGTTTACGATAGTGTAGGGGGGAGGTATTGTATTGTGTAGGGGGGTATTGTATTGTGTGTGGGGAAATTTTGTGTTGTGTTTACGATAGAGTATGGGAAAAGTACTGATGTATATCCAAAACAACTACAACAACAACCAAAACAACTACAAGAACAACAACAATACAAAAACAACAACAACAATGACCTCATCTCCCCCTCAGCTTGAGGTCTCCGATACGTGATAGCATCAAGATAACAGCTGCGGTTATGTGTCTCTGCTTGTGTAACCGCGTTATCATCTCGATACCCGCTGGTCAACCGCAATCATGAATTCAACCTCAGATGCGGTCACCTACAGGCTCCTTCAGGTGAGTGGGACAACAGAGGTTTTGTTTTTACACTGAAGACGATGTTTTAACCCGTTGAGGACGATGTTTAAACTCCTTGAGGACGATGCTTTAACCCGTTGAGGACGATGTTTAAACCCCTTGAAGACAATGTTTTAACCCGTTGAGGACGATGTTTTAACCCGTTGAGGACGATGTTTTAATCCTCTAAGGACGATAGCTTAACTCCTTGAGGACGATGTTTTAACCCTTTAAGGACGACGTTTTAACCCCCATAAGTATGGTAACTTAACCCCTCAAGTACGATAACGATAACACCTTCAGTACGATAGCATTAAAACACCTTGCGTACGATACCCCACACCTGTACAAGACCAACCTACAAGTAATACTGTAGCAGCATTTCATATTATTATGAGAGATAAATATAAAATGAACACCAAAGCACTGACACCACAACGGTATAACGTGCCCCTCACAGTCAGGCCACAGCACAGGCAAGCACAACAGGTGTTCAAACTGGAGTCTTGTCACAGGTAAGGCATCACAATCAACTCCCACTTCCTGGACAACAAGATGGTGGTCATGTCCTGAATAATGTAAACAACTTGAGGTGGACAATCCTTCATGGACGAGATTCTCCGGTAACATTCTGCTATACCTTCGCCGCCTTCTCCTGTCAGTGTTGTTGTCATCCGGTGTATTCTATTAGAGAGAGAGAGAGAGAGAGAGAGAGAGAGAGAGAGAGAGAGAGAGAGAGAGAGAGAGAGAGAGAGAGAGAGAGAGAGAGAGAGAGAGAGAGAGAGAGAGAGAGAGAGAGAGAGAGAGAGAGAGAGAGCATATATCTCAAGTCAAAAGATCAAAGCTTAAGGTTACAACAATGAAAAAAAACACCACTACCACCACCATAATCACCACCATCACATCATCCCAGTCAAGTAAAATCACGTAACCTAGATTATAGTGGTTAGTTAAGTCATCATTCCCAGGGTTCAAAAGGTCGTATATACTATCTCCAAGTGACAGGTATAATCCATCTACGCAACACCTGTACAAAAGAACACCTGTACAAACAAACACCTTCCTGTTAAGACTCTCGCCGTCTCATTAACCTGTGAATATAAAAAACAACAACATAGAAATCACCTGTTTACACTACCTGGTCAATTAGCAGGTGAGACTTGGGATCCCAGGGTCTGATTATAGGGAATTATATGATACCGCTTTAATGGATATATAATTTGGCGTGGTGGTATTTAATTGGGCGAGAGACGAGACATGTTCAAGTGTAATAATAATAATTAACGGTTTATTGAAAAAGTTCTGTGTGTGTGTGTGTGTGTGTGTTAATGGACCCCCAATCCTAATGGTAAAACAGTTAATGGAGATTTCTTATCGGATAACGCCAACATGTTATCTTTGTCATGTATGAAACCTTATCTCAACATTAACTTAGAGATAATATGTAGCCTTGCCACACGATAATATATAAAACTCGCTACAAAAAGTGTCGCTACGATTTTTGAGAATATGAGATAAGACAAAGGATTTTAACAACCCTGCCGAGAAAACGCATCTACTTGTGTATTAAAATTTACTACAATAAATACATACATTATACATGGTTGATATGTATACATCTTACCTTTATGTTTTAATTTGCCGTGGAAGAAAGTATATATACAACCTTCATCACCATATACCTACACGACCTCACTTGGATTACGCGGTTCAGTTCTGGTCACCGGTCTACAGAATGGATATAGAATCCTTGGAAAGAATTCAGAGGAGAATGACAAGACTAATCCCGGGCATTAGGAACCTTAAGTACAGAGACAGGTTAAAGCATCTTAATTTGCACTCCCTCGAGAGACGTAGAGCGAGGGGCGATATGATCGAGGTGTATAAATGGAAGTCAGAGCTAAACAAAGGGGACATAACAAAGGTACTCGAACTATCCAACCAGGAGCGAACTCGTAAAATTGTTTTAAATAAAACAAATTTAAATACATAGGGTACTTCAATTATGTATGTGATACTTAGACGGGATGTTAGGTACACTTATTACTTAAGAACATGACCCTAGCTATATCACACACACACACTTCAGGCTCCTTGATGTGCGCCTTGTTCCTGCGTCGGTCAATGAAGGTTACCTGAGGCGGGAGTGTGTGGCGTCAACTCTCTGGATTAAGTTATTTGATTTTTTTTTCCTTCGCTTGTGATAATTTTTTGGAACACTTGAAGATTAGTCACCCTAACTTAACCTAACACTCTAATCTAACGCTAACTTAACCGAACACTAACACTAATCTAATGCTCTAACCTAACCCCCAGGTAAGAACATAAGAACATAGGAATGGAGGAAACTGCAGCGGGCCTATTGGCCCATACTGGGCAGTCCCGTTTACACCCAACCCCTATTGCTCATATAAGCATCCAACCTATGTGTGAAGCTATTCAGCGTATTCGAGTTAATGATGACATTTGGTAACTTGTTCCATTCATCCACTACTCTGTTTCCAAACCAGTGTTTACCTATTTCGCGCCTAAATCTAAATTTGTCTAATTTAAAACCATTGTTACGAGTTCGCTCCTGGTTGGATAGTTTGAGTACCTTTGTAATGTCCTCTTTATTTAGCCCTGACTTCCATTTATACACCTCTATCAGGTCGCTCTACGTCTCTCGAGGGAGTGCAAATTAAGATGCTTTAACCTGTCTCTATACTCAAGGTTCCTAATGCCCGGGATTAGTCTTGTCATTCTCCTCTGAATACTTTCCAATGATTCTATATCCATTCTGTAATACGGTGACCAGAACTGAACTGCGTAATCCAGGTGTGGTCTCACAAGCGCAAGATACAGTTTTAGGATGACCTCGCTAGTCTTGTAACTAACACTCCTTTGTATTAACCCAAGTACTTTATTAGCCTTGTTACGAGCAAGAACACATTGTTTACTTGGCTTAAGGTTCCTCCTTATCAATACTCCTAAATCTCTCTCGCAGTCGGATTTCTCTATGGCATCGTTGTTCATCTGGTATCTGCTTTCCCTGTTTACATCTCCTATACTGAGCACTTTACATTTGTCCACGTTGAATTTCATCTGCCATTTTTCAGACCATTCGAAGAATTTGTTTAGATCTTCCTGTAGTTTTGCGGAGTCCTCGTCAGATTTAATAACACGTCCTATTTTAGTGTCATCAGCAAATTTACTTATGTTGCTGTCTATGCCGATATCTATGTCGTTTATGTATATAATAAATAATAATGGTCCAAGTACTGAGCCTTGGGGAACTCCACTAGTGACGTTGCTCCAATGGGACTTAGTGCCCTTAATGCTCACTTGCTGTTTCCTGTCCTGTAACCACGCCCTAATCCATTTCTAATTAGTCTTTCGTGGGGGACCCTGTCGGACGGCTTTCCTAAAGTCGAGATATACCACATCATAATTGTGCCCTTCGTCCAACGATTCGAAAACTGATGAAAAGAATATTAATAGATCCGTTAGACATGAAAGCCCGCTTGTGAAGCCATGTTGGGAATCATTGATCAATTTGTGCTTCTCCAGGTGGTTTCGAATAGAGTTTGAAATGATTGATTCAAGTAATTTGCCTACTATTGATGTTAGGCTGATTGGGCGGTAGTTAGAGGATAGTGATCTATCCCCCTTCTTGAAAATCGGTATTACATTCGCTATCCTCCAGGATTCTGGTACTACACCTGTATTTAAGGACATGCTAAACAACTTTGCTGAGGGCATACTAAGCTCTTCCTTACATTCCTTTAATACTCTGGCAAATATCTCATCGGGATCAGGTGACTTATTAGACTTTAGTTTATCTATTTGCTTACTAACATTGCTACTAGCCACTGCTATCTCGCTTAATTTGTTTTCTTCACTATCTCTGAATAGAGTCGGTGCCTCGGGTATCATGTTTACATTTTCAGTGGTGAAAACTGTTGAAAAATATTTATTCAAATTATTGCTCATTTCTCCGTCGTTGTCAGTGAGCTCGCCGGTATCTGACCATATTGGTCCAATCTTTTCTCGTGTTTTAGTTTGATACATTTGGTAGAATCCTTTGGGGTTTGTCTTCGCCTCCCTTGCTATCCTTACCTCATTATTCCTCTTGGCTTTCCTTATCTCGGTTTTAACTCTACTCGCCAATACCTTATAATAATCCTGGAGGTAAATTTCGCCATGATTTATCCTTCTACCTATAACCTTCCTTTGGCCAATGATGTTCTTTAAATAATCATTTATCCATTTAGGGTCATTGTTGTCTGATCTGAGTTTTTTGTATGGTATGTTCTGCCTTTGTGCATTAAGTAACTCATTATTTAAATTGTCGTGGAACTCGGCTATCTCAGATCTCGTTATCAGGTTGGTGTCATCTGTCAGGTTCATGCCCAAGAGCGACACCCCTTCTCTCAGCTGCCTCTTTAAACTGTCAAAGTTTGCCCTTCTGAAATCTGGTACTTAAGTGGAATTTTCCTTACGTCTGACCTGAAAATCTAACTGGAATCTAATTTCTTTGTGATCGCTGTTTGCAAGTTCGTTCCCTACCTCGACATTGCTAATGAGGTTTTCTCTGTTCGACAGAACTAAATCGAGTATATTACTACCCCGGGTTGAGTTCGGTTATATGTTGACTTAGGAAACAGTCTTGGATCATTTAAAGAAAATCCTCTGATTCTGAGTTACCCGTAAGGTCAGTCCAATCTATTTGGCCAAGGTTAAAGTCGCCTACTATACAGACTTTGTTGTGTATGGAAGCCCTGCGCATTTCATCCCAGATAAGTCTCTCATTGACTATCAAGATTGGTAGGTCAATATATTACTCCTGTGATTAATTTTTCCCTACCGTCGATTAATTCTATCCAAACTGTTTCTGTATTCCGCTCAGTTTTTATTTCCTTATTTATTTCACACTTCAGATTATCCCTGACATAGATTGCTACTCCGCCTCCTTTCCTGGTCTGCCTATCGGTATGGAACAATTTGTAACCCGCAATTTGGTGTTCGACCGGCAACTCACGTGAGTCTCGGTTGATCCAGGTTTCAGTGAATGCTATTATGTCGATTTTTTCGGTACATACCAAGGCCCTAATATCATCCATTTTGTTTCTCATACTTCTACTGTTCGCGTGGTAGACATTTAAGTTAGTCGTGTTCTGAGTCCTCTCTTGACCGCTTTTAGGTTTAAACTCCCTGTCTGCTTTAGTTTTGTCGTCATTCCTAACACTATTTCCCTGTAATCTTTCACTTTGTTTACCTGCTCCCACTGCAGTTTCCCCCACCCCCGTGCCCTCATGTTCCCCTAGCAGTTTAAAGACTTCGATATCTTTTGAACTGCCCCCTCTAGAGACTCAGCCAGGGTTGCCACCCCCTCCCGAGACAGGTGCACCCCATCCCTAGCATAAAGGTCCCTTCTGCCGTAGAAGTTGTCCCAGTTGTCAATGAATGGGACTGATATTGACTTGCAATATCCGTCAAGACGGCCGTTGACACCAACAGCCCTTGACAACCATTCATTGCTAACTCTCCTTCTAGGCAGGACACCACATATGATAGGGATCCCTCCCTTAGTCCTAATACGATCTATAGCTGTCTTGAACTTATCTAGAAGTTCCTCGCTCCTACACCGACCAATATCGTTGCCTCCTGCACTGAGGCAGATAATGGGTTTGTTCCCATTACCAGACAAGATATTGTCCATCCTGTCAACTATATCCCCCACCCCAGCTCCTGGCCACAGGGTGTTTAATCATCAGGTAAAATAAGCTGGGTGGCTAATCCTCAGGTGATCCCAGGTATTGGTGGACACGAGAGGTCAGGTGTGATGGGTTGGGTTTCTTCACACCCGAGACCATTGTGACATCCCCCTCTCACTCCCTTTCATCCCTTCCCTTCATCACCCCTCTCACCTCCCCTTCACCCCTTCCTACCTCCCACTCCCCCACCCCTCCCCTTAAAACCTATCCCACAGCCAAGCAAGATAACCTTTTAAAGAGTTTCGCTGCCTTTTAAAATGGTATGTCCTTTAATGTTTACTGTTCAGACCTCGACATATAAACGCCCCCCCCCCCCCCCCAGACCAGCGAGAAATGAGAGGGAAATTGTCATAAACACTCGAGATATTTCCTTTAAAAGATCCGGGTTGGGTTGGGTAAGGTCAGGTCAGGTCAGGTCAAGGTATATAGGGGGATGTCAATAGTGAGGGAGATCAGTGAGAAGAACATTCGACATACCCCAATCCCCCACCACCATTAGGGTCGTGATATGCCTGGCCTTACCCTATGACACACACACACACACACACACAGCCTCGTTGCTTAACAGACTAGAACGGCGAGCACAGGGGAAAAAATATATTGCTGAAAATATTACATAAACTCCCATTACACTGTTCCTTTCCCTTGCAACACTACTGAAAGCTTTTAAATGTTGCATACAAACTCATCACACTTTCCCCTCTCTCTCTGCAACAACACTGACGTCACTTTTAGACGTCAAAAAATTATATTAGTAAAGAATTATATTACGGTTATCTAAAGGTTTACACACACACACACACACACACACATACATACATGCACACATGCATGCATGCATACATACATACATACATGCATACATACATGCATACATACATGCATACATACATGCATACATACATGCATACATACATACATGCATGCATACATACATGCATGCATACATACATACATACATGCATACATACATGCATACATACATACATACCTCCCTAACATGCATCACAGTCTTCCAAAATCATAACAAGATCTTACAGGAATATGATCAACTCTCAAGAGAAAATGTTAAGTGGAATTTTCCGTCAGAACTGCAGAGTTACGGCCTCTTATGGACTCAGTTAAAGACGAGAGAGACTTATGAGTGACCTTCTTGTGAGGGTTACTTGTTACGTCTTCACTTAGAAACTAATTAAAAAGTGTCATGTGTTAATTAACCCTTGACTCCCGGATTATTTATATATATATATATATATATATATATATATATATATATATATATATATATATATATATATATATATATATATGTATATATATATATATATATATCTGATAAAATCACACGGAAAATGGAAACACTCGTTGTTTCCATTTTCCCGTGTGATTTTATCAAGATTTATCTTTTCCACGTTTTCATTGTTGATTTTCATAAAATATATATATATATATATATATTTGGGGTGTTTTTAATTATTTCTGGGGTTTTCTAATTATTTTCCGGGGGTTTATACTTATTTTGGGGGGTTTATACTTATCTCTGGGGGGTTTCTAGCTATTTCGGGAGTTTCTACTTATTTCTGGGGGCTTTCTACTTATTCCCGGAATTTCAACTTATTATTTCCGGGAATTCTACTTATTAAAGATTTCCAAGGTTTCTAAACACAAGCTAACACAATGCCAGCCATCTTTACCTCACTAGAAACTAATAGAAAACTTCTCTTACACAGGCTATCAGTTCTCTCTTGTTTACGCCTATCAGTTTAGATATTGACAATCATTTGGAATCAATTTATTCTTATCTGAACTATCCAACCGAGAGTCCTTATTTTACGCTTAAAGAATCCAAATAATGTATGAGTGACTGTTTTGTTTTTAGGAGGGAACTTGTTGATGTGTATAGATGCTTGGAATGGCATACGGGTGATTTTCTTTTGTTTTTGAGCGGAATTCTTGTTTGTATAGATACTTTGAATGAAATATGAACGCTTGTATTATGTTTTTTATTCTTATTTTTTTATAGATGTATAGATATTTATCTCTCTTCAACAGCATCACGCCAGGGTGGTGAGAGGTCAACAAGGTCAATGAAGGGGACTCACACAATGCACTGATATCTTATCTTGCTTGAGTGTCTGCTGCTTCTGACGAGACCTTGAGAGAGAGAGAGAGAGAGAGAGAGAGAGAGAGAGGTTTTCAAAATTAGTGTGATACAGATTTTTAGGTTAGGTTAGGCTAGGCTAGGACAACGTTAGGATTAGGCTCACACGTCTGGTTAGGTCAGGTACAGTTAGGTTAGGTCAAGTTAGAGAAATGTTAGGCTAGGTTAGGTAGCGATGCATTATGATTAGGTTAATGTTAGCTTGGGTTAGGTTAGGTTAATGTTAGGTTGGGTTATGTAAGGTTAGATTAATGTTAAGTTGGATTAACATTAGATTGGGTTGTTAGGTTAATATTAGGTTGAGTTAGGTTAGGTTAAGCTCGGTCAGGGTAACATGAAGGTGTCTAATCTTCAGGTGAGGTAAACGCACAGCAACAAGCAGAAGTTTGTGGCAGTAAATATAAAAAACTCATCTTGGGTATTTGTAATCTTCACCACTACACGAGACGAGACACACTATAGCAACAGGAGGGGGGATAACAGTGTATAAATATAGTGTTAAGTCAGCCAATAGGAGAAGAAACATTCCTACTTGAGAGATGATTGATGCAGTGAGAGGCGGAGGGAGGTGTTGTGATGTAGTAAGTTTACGTAATATAAATATTTTCTCTGAATTACTTACACTTTTTTGTGACTTATATACTCTTATACTTGGGCAACATTCTCAAGTATCACTCAATTCGAGGATAACCAGAAGGGGTTGTCAAGGGTCAGAGGATTATGTTAAGTCATCCTTGAAATAAGATTCTTATAACGTGTTTGGCTTTGGAACTCGACCTGTCACCTCTTGAAGTCTCGACCAAGAATCTCTGTCCCGTGGGTGTCCCCCCCCCCCATACTATTTCCTTCTCCCCATCCCCCCCAACAGTGGTTTACCTGGATGGTTCACAACTTATTTGATTTTTGGTTACATGGAAATTATTTTATATCTCCTGTACATACATACATACATACATACATACATACAGGTCTACGTGTATACACCTGTAAGTAGTCAACTGATTATAAATTACACACCTAAATGTCTACCCGTATGACCACAGCCTCGCAGGTTCGGGAAAGGTGAGTGCACGTGTTGGTGGTCGTGTAGGAGAGTAACTGCACTGACTGGTAGGTTAGGTTAGTTACGTTAGCTTGAATTAGTGGGTAGTAACCCATACTGTGACCTGTGTGTGTGTGAGTGCGTGTGTGTGTGAGTGCGTGTGTGCGTGTGTGTGCGTGTGTGTGTGTCTTATCTCTTATCTCGGACGTCTTCTACGCATCTACTTAACTTGGGGGACGCGGCTGATCACGGTTCAGGTGGGGGAAGGGGAGGCAGGAGGGGGAAGGGGAGGCAGGTGGGGGAAGGGGAGGCAGGAGGGGGAAGGGGAGAGGAGCCACGTGACACACACATGGTCAGGCTAACTGGTCTCCTGTGATGTGGTTACTTTCTCATAAGAACATAATAACTAAGTTCGGTAATTTGTTCCACTAATCCACTACTCTACTCCCAAGTCAGTGTTTACTTATCTGATCACCTCACCTCAAGGAAGAAAGAAAACAAAAACTGACCCTTAAAACCTACGGATGGCGATAAGATGATGTAGAACGAGTCTCTTGACAAACCCTTAATTAGTACACGGTGTAACAGGTGATAAGACAGACACAGACAGACACACACTCAAGCGTTTAAAGTTATATAACACGTGTCCTGTATGTGTGTATGTCTGGGCGATAAGAGATAAAGGGTAAACATTAAGTTGAATGTCCTGCACCAGACACCAGCAGGATGAATAATTATTATATATGGGGCCATTACCGACAGACAGACAGACAGACAGACAGACAGACAGACACATACATACATACATACATACATACATACATACAGACAGACAGACACACACATACAGACAAATAAGTGAAGGATAAGGTAAACACATTTAGTATCTAGGTAGGAATGTAGGTATGCAACTAAATAAAGTGTGTAGGTAGGAAGGTAAGTAGGTAAATCACAGGTGTGCAGGTAGGAGGTAGGTAAGTAGGTAAATCACAGGTGTGTAGGTAGGAGGTAGGTAAGTAGGTAAATAATGTGTGAAGGTAGGAGGTAGGTAAGTATGTAAATCACAGGTGTGTAGGTAGGAGGTAGGTAAGTAGGTAAATCACAGGTGTGTAGGTAGGTAAGTAGGTAAATAAAGTGTGTAGGTAGGAGGTAGGTAAGGAGGTAAATAAACAAGGTAAATAAATGAAGAATTCCCTTACTTATTTCTAACCTATTCACGACCGTATTATGTTAACGTGACCTGTTCCCTAATACCGAGGTCGTTAATATCGAGGCTCCTCTACACACCTCAAGACTCAATACCTATAACCAGGACAAGTCACAACACACGGGGGGAGGGGGGAGTGGGGAGGGGTGGGGGAGGGACAGGTAGGCTAAATAGTGAATATGTCCCTTATGTAACTCTGTGTTCCACTCTCATTGTCTTATGGTGTCACTATCTTCTTCTTGTGATCTGAGAGGATAATGACATTACCTCGGTGTAGTATAGATAACATAACTTCTCTTATAGTGTATAGATGAAACAAAAAAGGATCGTTTTATTCCCATGACGTAGATGGTAGAAGACTTCAGTTGGATCTTTTATGAGGTGTAGGTCCTGTCAAAAAAGGTTTAGGTTTGTTTATGTCCACGTGTTGAGGTGTTTACATTCGTGCAGTCGGGAAGGGCGTCACTTGGGGACAAATCAACACACAACGTGATAAAAATACATATCCCTGTTTATTGTGGAGAATAATGTTGTTCACTTTGAGGTTATTGAACGACCAAGGGGGGCATTGTTGCTTAGGGGTGGTGGCAGGGGGGTTAGTGGGGTGTGTTGGCAGGGGGCGTTCGTGGTGGCAGGGGGCGTTGGTGGTGGCAGGGGGCGTTGGTGGTGGCAGGGGGCGTTGGTGGTGGCAGGGGGCGTTGGTGGTGGCAGGGGGCGTTGGTGGTGGCAGGGGGCGTTGGTGGTGGCAGGGGGTGTTGGTGGTGGCAGGGGGTGTTGGTGTTGGCAGGGGGTGTTGGCAGGGGTTAGTATTTACAGGGGGCGTTGGTGGTGGTGAGCGTTGGTGGTGGCAGGGGGCACTGGCGGCAGGGGGCACTAGCAGCAGGGGGCACAAGCAGCAGGGGGCACAAGCAGCAGGGGACACTAGCAGCAGGGGGAGGCGGTGGTGCTGACAGGAACAGAAGCACGCACCAAACTACAGAACCAACACACCCACTAAGCCTCACCCACAACAACACACTTTACTCTCAATAAACATTCAGGAAAGTTGACAAACAGTGTCGTCTTGCTGGAACATACTGACCACCACATATTCTGGACATTGCCGCCTTTGGGTCTTAACATGTACAGGAGTTTGGGATTTTCGCAATGTCTTATTTTTTTCCCAATTGTGGTTATATTTGTTATTTTTTTAATAGTATGTTTTGTTTGTTTTGGGATTTTATGTTAAGTATGAGTATATTTTTGGGTTGTTGGTAAATAAACGTTTAGTGTTATATAAATGTTGTAGTGTAGACAAGGACTATATCAGTGAGTGGGTGATAAGGCTTAAGAGTGGAGAGTTACGACATGGTGCGTCTTAACTGTGAACCAAAAAAATAATATAGAACATATGACCACACACACACACATACTCGAACACACATGCACATTAACACGTACACACACAGACACACACACACACACACACACACACACACATTTGCACGTACGCAGGCAGAAGTACACACACACACACAGAATGAATCTTAATGTTTATTAGGTTAGGCCAGTGTTCGTTTAGTGTTAGGTTAGTCAGGTTAAAAATAGGTTCGTGTTAGATTTGATCACACACCTGTTATCCTAATAACCATTTCTCTACAATAAAATTTTTGCTAAGTTAAGATAATTCCTCCTTAGGGAGGTACTACCGCCTGGGAAGATATTGGAATCATAATGTGTTGTCTAATGGTAGACCCTGCTGCCATATGGCGTCACGAAAATTGTGACCAAGTCCCAGGTTGCTGATCTGACTTTCTGCCTCATTTACACACAGTTGCAGGGTCTCAATTGTTTCTCTTACCTTGACAACACAACATACAAACAGCGTTTCTCACTCTTGATTTTGTTTATTTTGTTATTTTTTATTTGTTGCTCTTTATTATTATTATTATTATTATTATTATTATTATTATTATTATTATTATTATTTTGTTTTTGTATTAATTTTGATTAGTATTAGTATTTTCTTTTAATATAATTGTTATTTATTTTTATTAATTTTAGTATTATTATTTATATTTTTATTATTACACCTTTTCACATATCCGTTGAGACATTGTTACATAACTATGTGACAAATTTCATAACCGAATGGCAGAACACATATCGAATGACAATCTAAAATAACTGTTGGTGGTATGTCATTCTCCAATTGTTACATTCTCAAACTATATGTAGACTGTCGGTTTATTGTTCACGTCTGTCAACTTCATAACTTATGTCAATCACTTCAGTTAGCATGAACGAACAGTTATTTTAGATTGTCATTCGATATGTGTTCTGTCATTCGGTTATGAAATTTGTCAAATAGTTATGTAACAATGTCTCAACGGATATGTGAAAAGGTGTATTATTATTAGTATTAGTAGTAGTATTTTATTATATCTCCCCTCCCAGGCCTTGATGTGGGTCATTATAAAATGGCCTGTGCCCGGGTGGACTAATGCTCGTAAAAAAAAGGTAT
The DNA here is from genome assembly GCA_958450375.1 of Homarus gammarus. NCBI lineage: Eukaryota > Metazoa > Arthropoda > Malacostraca > Decapoda > Nephropidae > Homarus > Homarus gammarus. The sequence continues at coordinate 114,616 of CAUDMG010001456.1, forward strand.
GTCCCATGTGCGAGTGTCCTGCGGCATGAAGCCACCCGGGCACAGGTCATTTTATAATGGCCCACATCAAGGACTGGGGGGCGGGGTGATATAATAAAATACTACTACTAAACGCACTACCTACTTTCCAAAGTGACCCGTGTCCCACCTGCCGGTGTAAACATGCCGTTTACGCATCATAGACGTTTGCTGGTACTTTTAGAAAATAATGCTTTTCAACGTGTGGTACCTGCAGAGGTACCAAGGAAAATCCCTCCCGTATATCAGAGGTGGATGCTGGATGACAGCAGATGAATTTCGCCATCTCTACAAGGAACCTCGCCAAGATCCAAAGAAGGTTTATGAGTACACCAGAATGTATTCTTATTGGGGACCAGGCCTACCCACTGTGTATATTTGTTGATACCCTATTGTAGGAATGCTCTGCACAAAGAATTTTTAATTACAGATTGTCACGTGCCAGGCGTGTTGTAGTGTGTTCACTTGGAATTTGTACATGTAAATGGAGAATTTTAAATAAAGCTATTGAAACAAAGATAGATACTGCTGTTGACATTGTAAACTGTGCTACACTTTTCCATAATATTAATGACACCGAGGGTCTGGACGCAGTCATATTCAATTCAAAAATGTTGAGAACATCGCAGCACCCTCTAGAATAATCAATGCTTCACATTCTTCTGCAAAGAATGAGTTAACATTTTGCAGCAACTTTACTAGTCCACGAGGATTTATTCCTACGCAAGATCAAGCTGTTAACAGTGGAAAATGAATGCATAACCTTCTTTAGTTGTGGTGTAGAATGCGAGGACTCGCGCCACTGAGGAAGCGACAAACAAAATATTTGATTGCTGCTTCCAAGTCGCGCGTCTAGTTCCCGCTTCCTGGTCGTTCGCAAATGCTTCACATTGTCTACGTGGGACAAGTCGATGAAAACATACTGTATATTTTTGTCCACTACACCAAGGTAGTGTTTACTCGTGTGGTCGCTTGATGCCACAGAACGCTCGCACATGGGACATAACCTTATGAGTACACTTCCCTCCTCTTCCTACACCTCCCTCTACCACTTCCCTCATCCTCTTCCTCCACCTCCTTCTTCCACCACCACTACCTCCCTCACCTCCACCACCTCCCTCCTATTCCCACACCTACTTCTACCTCCGTCAATTTCCTCGTCTACCTACAAGTACCCGACCAGTACCTGATAAAATTCTGAATCTCGGGCAAAGGGAAGGAGGAGGAGGAGGATTGGAGAAGAGAGAAAGGATGAAGAGGAAGGCAAGTAGGAAGAAGACATCTCCCTCGTGTACCATCCAGACAACGTGGCCACTTACTCCACCTTGTAAATAATGGATAAAACCGGCCATGACTAGCGTGGCCAAACAGCTGACTGGCCTTGTTTACCTGTGACGTCACGCCCACGTGTAGGAGTACCGCAAGGGGAGAGTGTTGCCTTCTGATGTTTGTTTTGATTATAGCCCCCGACGTTGTAACATGACCTGATGCAATAAAATTCTTAGCGTAGTCTTAATTCCTATTGCGCAAGGTGTTAATGATCCTTGTGTGAGTGGAAGTTAATTGTAATGGAAGAATACCTGTTGGTTAATAGCATAGTGTATCTGTAATGCGGTGCTAACTTCATCTGACTGTACTAAAACACTGCTGGCGGACCACCTGCCTCATGAGATCTCGGATACTGACAAAAAAAAGATGGTGATGAATACAAGGGAAGCAGGACGAAAGAGGCGGGAGGAGGAGGAAGGAGGAAGGGGAAAGGAGGAGGAGAAGGAGGAAGGGGAAAGGAGGAGAAGGAGGAAGAGGAAAGGAGGAGGAGAAGGAGGAAGAGGAAAGGAGGAGAAGGAGGAAGAGGAAAGGAGGAGGAGAAGGAGGAAGAGGAAAGGAGGAGGAGAAGGAGGAAGAGGAAAGGAGGAGGAGGAGGAAGAGGAAAGGAGGAGGAGGAGGAAGAGGAAAGGAGGAGGAGGAGGAAGGGGAAAGAATGAGGAGGAGGAAGAGGGGGGGGCGAGGGGGGGGGCGAGGAAGAGGAGGAGGAAGGAGGAGGAGGAAGAAGGAGGAGGAGGAGGAGGAGGAGTAGGAAGAGGAGGAGGAGGAGTAGGAAGAGGGGGGGGGGGGAGCGAGGAAGAGGAGCAGGAAGCGAACGAGAGACAGACAGACTTTCAACGTACCAGACGAGGCTCTTTAAGATTCAAGCTCGGCAGACTAATGACTATTCAGCCCGTAATATATCTCCTGACCCATTACCTCTCCTACCCCCTTACCCCCTTCCTACTCTCCACCCCATCTCCTGACCCATTACCTCTCCTACCCCCTTACCCCCTTCCTACTCTCTACCCCATCTCCTGACCCCTTACCTCTCCTACCCCCTTCCTACTCTCTACCCCATCTCCTGACCCCTTACTTCTCCTACCCCATCTCCTGACCCCTTACTTCTCCTACCCCATCTCCTGACCCCTTACTTCTCCTACCCCCTTTTCCTAACCCATTATCTCTCCTACCCCCTCCCCTTACCCCCTTCAAGTCATCATAGTCATCAATTACCCACCTAGACCACTCACGCCAGACGTCTTCCCTCCCCCTACGCCAGACGAACGATCGTCAGCCCCCCCATTTAGGCTTAAGTCATGCTCTTTTTATGGTAAAGTCCATTGGTAATCAGTGCGTGAGGACATCGGAATACAGGTTCAAATCCACCCATAAGGTTCAAATCCACACTGGTTCAAATCCACCCATAAGGTTCAAATCCACCCATAAGGTTCAAATCCACACTGGTTCAAATCCACCCATAAGGTTCAAATCCACACTGGTTCAAATCCATCCATAAGGTTCAAATCCATCCATAAGGTTCAAATCCACACTGGTTCAAATCCATCCATAAGGTTCAAATCCACACTGGTTCAGATCCATCCATAAGGTTCAAATCCACCCATAAGGTTCAAATCCACACTGGTTCAAATCCATCCATAAGGTTCAAATCCACACTGGTTCAGATCCATCCATAAGGTTCAAATCCACCCATAAGGTTCAAATCCACACTGGTTCAGATCCACCAAAAAGGTTCAAATCCATTCACCATGTTCCAATTCACCCACAAGGTTTAAATCCACCTTAGTTCAGATCCACCCACAAGTCTTAAATCCAAGTTCAAATCCACCCACAAAGTTTAGATCCATCAAGTTCAGATCCACCCACAAGGCTCAAATCGAGATCCACCCACCAAGGTTCGAATCAATACAGTCTACTGGCCACAATGAGCTGCTCACTGTATTAAATTTCCTCCTCATTTGAATTTAATTACAGGTAAACTGACTCCTCCTTCAGGTAGGTCCTCATCAGAGTCTCTATGGCTGGTGAAACTTGGCTAGACAGACAAGTAGACAGATGCTAGCACAAACAGACAGACAGACGGGTGGATGGATAGACAAATACCAGCAGAGACAGACAGACACGTAGGCAGATACTAGCAGAAACATAAACAGATGCATAAATCAATGAGAGAGAGAGGAGGGGGTGGAGGGAGAGAAAGGGATGGAGGGGGAGAGAGAGGGAGGGAGGGGGAGAGAGAGGGAGGGAGGGGGAGAGAGAGGGATGGAGGGAGGGAGGGAGGGAGAGAGGGGTGGAGGGAGAGAGGGGTGGAGGGAGGGAGAGAGGGAGGGGAGTTGTGCATAATAACATTGGAAGTGGAGTCAAGGTTCACAAGGTTCACAATTTCAACTAAATACACCACCAACTTCACCCAACACGGGTTCTAATCACCGTCCCGTTCAGATGAGGATAAGAATCAAACACTCACCTTCACCAACTCTCTAACCAAACAAATCAAGGCCTTTTCTTATTTACAGATTAAACAACTCTTAAATCACGGTAATTTAAACCCCTTCAGTACGTGCAATGACTAAATCACTCACGTCTTGTGTTATTTTTTGTTAGTTCACCCTGTCAGTTTTTGTTTATGTCCTTTACTCCGGTTTCTGCAGGTGAAGGGCGGTCACAGGTAAGAGTAATGAGGGGTAGGTGAGATGGGGGTGGGGTGTGTGATGGGGGTGGGGTGTGTGATGGGCGTAAGGTGGGGTGTGTGATGGGCGTAAGGTGGGGTGTGTGATGGGGGTGGGGTGTGTGATGGGCGTAAGGTGGGGTGTGTGATGGGCGTAAGGTGGGGTGTGTGATGGGCGTAAGGTGGGGTGTGTGATGGGCGTAAGGTGGAGTGTGTGGTGGGCGTAAGGTGGGGTGTGTGGTGGGCGTAAGGTGGGGTGTGTGGTGGGCGTAGGGTGGGGTGTGTGAGTAAAGTTGAAGGGTGGGGAGTGACGGGGGAGTAGCATTGGGAAGATTGAATGATTAGGTTGACCTTCCCCCCACCGAGACCCTTATAAACCTAGCCCTTTATTGGGAGTGATTCCTTTAATGGTCGAGTCCGTTAAGAGAGAATCCCTTATCGACAGTCCTATTGAGAGAGAGGGGGTTCCTTATTGAGAGAGAGAGGATTCCTTATTGAGAGAGAGGGTTCCTTATTGAGAGAGAGGGTTCCTTATTGAGAGAGGGGGTTCCTTATTGAGAGAGGGGGTTCCTTATTGAGAGAGGGGGTTCCTTATTGAGAGAGGGGGGTTCCTTATTGAGAGAGGGGGGTTCCTTATTGAGAGAGGGGGGTTCCTTATTGAGAGAGGGGGTTCCTTATTGAGAGAGGGGGGGTTCCTTATTGAGAGAGGGGGGTTCCTTATTGAGAGAGGGGGGTTCCTTATTGAGAGAGGGGGGTTCCTTATTGAGAGAGGGGGTTCCTTATTGAGAGAGGGGGGTTCCTTATTGAGAGAGGGGGGTTCCTTATTGAGAGAGGGGGGTTCCTTATTGAGAGAGGGGGGTTCCTTATTGAAAGAGGGGGGTTCCTTATTGAAAGAGGGGGTTCCTTATTGAAAGAGGGGGTTCCTTATTGAGAGAGGGGGTTCCTTATTGAGAGAGGGGGGTTCCTTATTGAGAGAGGGGGGTTCCTTATTGAGAGAGGGGGGTTCCTTATTGAAAGAGGGGGTTCCTTATTGAAAGAGGGGGTTCCTTATTGAAAGAGGGGGTTCCTTATTGAAAGAGGGGGTTCCTTATTGAGAGGGGGGTTCCTTATTGAAAGAGGGGGTTCATTATTGAGAGAGGGGGTTCCTTATTGAAAGAGGGGGTTCCTTATTGAGAGAGGGGGTTCCTTATTGAGAGATGGGGGTTCCTTATTGAAAGAGGGGGTTCCTTATTGAAAGAGGGGGTTCCTTATTGAGAGAGGGGGTTCCTTATTGAGAGAGTGGGTTCCTTATTCAGAGAGGGGGTTCCTTATTGAAAGTCCTTAATTGCGTACAAACCCCTTATCGAGACAGACAGACAGACACAGAGGTAGACTTCACAAGTAATAATATATCCAGGTTACAAGTGTAATAACAGTCTGCTGGTATTGCATTATCTACACTAAAAATACCAGCATGATATATAAACCTATTATATGGATATACGCCCACCATCTTATTATGTCAGGCTTGGTGGTGGTGGTATTATTATTATTCGAGTACTAATCATCATCATCACAAGACACCATTACACTAACAGGACCTACATAAAACCTAACCTAACCCTAACTGGTATTTGCCCAATGAGGTTAAGTCGACCAAATAGACGAGGACAGTGTTTTGTGTACCTCGTGACGTCAGCTGTTGTGAGAGCCCTGGTGAAGCCTCTCAATCTTCCTGAGAGAGAGAGAGAGAGAGAGAGCACACACACATACGCACTTCTTTAACGGTATTCACTAATTTTAACACTGCAACGTCACTGTCTCAGATTAAACTGGATTACACTGCCGAGTCTGAGAACACCCATTACTGATCTATACACGCCATCTGTCTTTGTGAGTTTCACTTCTAAACGACACAGCTACAGCACTGCATCTATACCTTAAGCTTCACTGCTAACCCATTCCTCAGCAGTGACTCAAGAATATACTTACTATATACCACGTCTCAATCAGTCAGTCAGTCCTATCATTCATTCGTCTTAGGAGTCACACTGATATGTTTAATCCATCAGAGAGCCGGATTATCGTAGGCCCAATCGGCTTTATGCTCAGCCTATCGTAGGCCTAATACCACCTGTAGTCTCCCCCTCTCCTCTCCCCTACAAACACGAAGAAGCCTATACACCTGAGGGGGGGGGCAAGGGGGAGGGGTCAGGGGGTTTATGATGTGGGGTGGAGGGAGTGAGGGGGGGGGGTTATGGAGGGGAATGAGGAAGGAAGACGGGTGAGGGAGGGAGAGGGGCAGGTGAGGCAGAGGGGCAGGTGGGGTGAGGGAGGGGGAGGAGGGAGGGGGACAGGTGGGGGTGAGGGAGAGGTACAGGTAGGGTGACTCGGCTTATCTCCATGACTTGATATATCACCGTCTTAGCCAGGTAACATTCCCTTCTCACCCTGGGTAAAGATGCTTATCTCACCCTCCCCCTCACCTTCTACCTCCCACTAGGCCTCACCGGTAATTATAGTCTGTTATGGTTAGGTTAGGTTTATGTTAGGTTTTATTACTGTGTTTGTGTATGGTCTGTCGCCTCCTGGTATACCCTGACCACCACCTGATGATCTAATGGATTCGAAACCTGGGCTTGATGAGGTACTTAAGCCAAGCAGCCACCAAGCCCCCTACGAGAGATGTAGTGGAAGAGGTTTATTTTACATATCCACAATGAACGGACTATAGATACATCCTCTTAAAACTGGTTTAGTGTTAAAAGACCAAAATATTCACTCAGGATCGTTTGTGCATCTTGCTAACCAACCCTAACCTAAACTTAATATATCCTATCTTAACCTAACCTAACCTATACTTAATATATCCTAGCCTAACCTAAACTTAATATATCCTAGCCTAACCTAAACTTAATATATCCTATCTTAACCTAACCTAACCTATACTTAATATATCCTAGCCTAACCTAAACTTAATATATCCTATCTTAACCTAACCTAACCTATACTTAATATATCCTAGCCGAACCTAAACTTAATATATCCTAGCCTAACCTAAACTTAACATATCCTAACCTAAACTTAATATATCCTAACCTAACCTAACCGAACCCCACCACACAGCATACGGGTGGTTAATCTTCAGGTGAAATAAGCTGGGGTGGAGATTCTTAATGTAATCCAACTCAGATAAAGGCGTTCTTACATCTCAAATTACGAGGGACATTTTACCTTACGATCCTGTGTGAATCTTGACTTACGAGATTCATTCTTAAGTACTGGTTTTATGATTCTGTAAATATCTGGATGAACTAAACTTGAATGATGATTTTACTGAGTAGCTCTGTCTGTCTTTGTCTGTCTGTCTGTGCCTCCTGCCCCTTCCTCCTCTCTCCTCCCCCCCCCCCCATCTTTCTCTCTCACTCTCTTCTATCCCTCACCTTTCTTCATCCCCTTCCCCCTCTCTCCCGTCAGCCCACCTGTCCCGTATAAGGGCTACACCTGGAGTCCCACTAATTGCATCATTCATCACCTTTCATTCCACTTGACTGCCTCACCATGTATGAGAGAGAGAGAGAGAGAGAGAGGAGAGAGAGAGAGAGACCACAAACCAATGATATAAATAATTTCAATATTCTAAACGCTATTTCTTCCTCCTCCCCCGTCCTTCTCCTTACCCCCCCCCTTATTCCTCCTCCTCCTCTATTCATCTTCATATCTCCCATTACAATACTCCATAAAGCATAGAAACAAAATAATCGGCCATAAAACTCAAGAATAAAAAACAAAACAAAACACTTATCAAAGAAAACGTAAAATACATATTTGCATGAGAGGATAACTTGAGTATTTTTCAACTAGCTTCAAAACACTGGGACGAAGACTTCTCACCATCTGGAGGACGAATTTAATATTATTTGAGTGAGAGAGAGAGAGAGAGAGAGAGAGAGAGAGAGAGAGAGAGAGAGAGAGAGAGAGAGAGAGAGAGAGAGAGGGTAACTAATATATACCAAACAACTTTTCCATGACTACTTTTTCCTCGTCTCTCGACCGTCTGGTACATTATTCATGAACAGTTACCTTGGTCTATCTGCCTCCCCCCCCCCCTCTCTCTCGCTTCCGGTCGGTCTCCATCCCATCAACCACGAGCCATGAAGCCCCCCCCTCCCCAACCCGACTCCCTGACCCCCATCTACAGTTTCTTCACGGCCCCTCAACGTATATATCTGGCCACAGTTACTCCTCGTCCCCATCAGTCGGTCACCACCAGGGAAGACGACAACGCATCCTAAGGCCACACAGTAAACACGGGGTCACCACCACACTCTCACGTGATCAACTATGCTCCAAGTCTCCCTCCTTCCTCCCTTCTCCTACGCCCCACAAGCATCATTTAACTCGCTTATTTACTTCCTGATTTATCCTCCTCCTCGTCATTACTCGGTCTACTAGCAAGCTAATTGTTCAGTCGGTCTGTTCTCTCTCTCTCTCTCTCTCGTCAACTTCTGGTAGGTACTGGGCCAACACAAGGCTTCCGTATGCACCTTAAAACAGTTGGCCACGTTCGTCTTGTCTCGATTTAATAATAAAAAAACCCAAACAGGATATATTTCAATAATTTATTTATTGTATCTTGTTCCAATAGGATAAATGTTGATATTAAATCCATTTCTTCAATCGATTCGCCAAAATAGACTCCAAACAGCGTAGTTGTTGTGAGTAAGAATATTTTCGTCCACGTGTTCGACTCGGGGCAAACCAAGCGCCGGGCCCCAATGTAAACAAACACACCAGGTATCTTCCCCGTATCTCTCTCTCTCTCTCTCTCTCTTTGAGTTATTTCCACCTTGGCCAACTAGCATCATGATGTAGGGTAATGGTGTTGATCTATGTAGCTACTTGAGTCATCTTGTGGATATACTCGTAGAGTGTTGGCAGTCATTCAATAACCATTAATTTATCTCCCAATGTTTTGTGTGAGGTGGAACAAGGGATACAGATGCCTCAGATGGAAAGGGGAGTATAATAGCGATGCAAAATACGCCTTGAAAAGTGCTAAAACAACAAATATAAATATCCAAACATTCTAATTGATAGCCTTAGCTCGCACAGAATATAAAGTGAATGTTGGATGGATATTATACACAGTTTATTATTATTATTATTATTATTATTATTATTTATTTATTTATTTTTTATTTTTTATTTTTTATTTTTTTTTTGGGGGGGGGGAGGGTAATGTGACATGTTCAAGACTCACTACATGTACTCGAGGTCACTCCAAGACATAACCCCCCCCTCCCACGTCCCTCCTCTAGTGATCTCCAGACTCGAGGAGGAGAGCCTATCTCTCCCCAGGGTCATGTCCAGAAATATCAAGTTTTAACCACATTGACCTCCGATTCGGTGACCCCTAAAATCAACAGGTCCTTTATTTCTTCCTTGTGTGTGGCCGCATGAGATGCTGCAACGTCACTGTCTCCCTCGACCTACCTGAGACCACCTGATCATAATCTTGTGGTATCCAGCCATACCTTACCTGACACACGCACGCGCGAGAGAGAGACTACCTGTCGAGCATAAACCATAACAACGAATTACTATCCAAAATGGCGACAAAATTACCCTGGCACTCGATCTTTACTGTACTGTACAGTACATGTACTCGTAACGCCTTGAGTACTATGACTGTGCCTCCTGAGCACTATGGCATGGTATTCAAAGGGTTCCTTCATCGTAGTCAAGTGTATCAAATTATCATACTAGAGGGGTCAAATCATCATACTCAAGGGGTCAAATCACCATACTTATGTGGGCAAAATCATCATACACAAGTGGACCAAATCATCATACTCAAGTGGACCAAATCATCATACTCTGGGGATCAAATCATCATACTCAAGTGGGTCAAAACATCATACTCAAGTGGGTTAAGTCCTCAAAATGGGAAGACGGGGGAGGGGGGGGGGGGGGCTGATCTGCAAAGCTTTGAGAATAATGGCGTATACACTCACAGTCAGGGGCGATTTGTATATGTCAAAGGTGATGGAGAGGTAAGGGGGAGGGGGAAGGAGTGGGGGAGGGAGGGGAAGGAGGCTGAAGGATGGAAAAGAGATTTGTGAAGGAGGAGGAGGAGAGTGTGGAGGAGGAGGGAGGTAGGAAAGGAGGAGGAGGTAGGGAAAGGAGGAGGAGGAAGGGAAAGAAGGAGGAGGTAGGGGAAGGTGAGGAGACGGGAAGGTGAGGAGAGTGAAAGGAGGGGGTGGTGGGGATTGGGGAGGTGGTGAGGAGTGAGGAAGAGAAGGAGAGCGAGGAAAGGTTAGGTTAGGGTGCCTAATTATCAGGTGAAATAAGCTGGGGTGCCTAATTATCAGGTGAAATAAGCTAGGGTGCCTAATTATCAAGTGGAATAAGCTGGGGTGCCTAATCATCAGGTGAAATAAGCTGGGGTGCCTAATTATCAGGTGAAATAAGCTAGGGTGCCTAATTATCAAGTGGAATAAGCTGGGGTGCCTAATTATCAGGTGAAATAAGCTGGGGTGCCTAATTATCAAGTGGAATAAGCTGGGGTGCCTAATTATCAGGTGGATTAAGCTGGAGTGCCTAATTATCAAGTGAAATAAGCTGGGGTGCCTAATTATCAGGTGAAATAAGCTAGGGTGCCTAATTATCAAGTAGAATAAGCTGGGGTGCCTAATTATCAAGTGGAATAAGCTGGGGTGCCCAATTATCAGGTGAAATAAGCTAGGGTGCCTAATTATCAAGTGGAATAAGCTGGGGTGCCTAATTATCAAGTGGAATAAGCTGGAGTGTCTAATTATCAAGTGGAATAAGCTGGGGTGCCTAATTATCCAGTGGAATAAGCTGGGGTGCCTAATTATCAGGTGGATTAAGCTAGAGTGCCTAATTATCAAGTGAAATAAGCTGGGGTGCCTAATTATCAGGTGAAATAAGCTAGGGTGCCTAATTATCAAGTGGAATAAGCTGGGGTGCCTAATTATCAAGTGGAATAAGCTGGGGTGCCTAATTATCAGGTGAAATAAGCTAGGGTGCCTAATTATCAAGTGGAATAAGCTGGGGTGCCTAATTATCAAGTGGAATAAGCTGGAGTGTCTAATTATCAAGTGGAATAAGCTGGGGTGCCTAATTATCCAGTGGAATAAGCTGGGGTGCCTAATTATCAGGTGAAATAAGCTGGGGTGCCTAATTATCAAGTGGATTAAGCTGGGGTGCCTAATTATCAAGTGGATTAAGCTGGGGTGCCTAATTATCAATTGGAATAAGCTGGGGTGCCTAATTATCAAGTGGATTAAGCTGGGGTGCCTAATTATCAAGTGGATTAAGCTGGGGTGCCTAATTATCAATTGGAATAAGCTGGGGTGCCTAATTATCAAGTAGAATAAGCTGGGGTGCCTAATTATCAAGTGGATTAAGCTGGGGTGCCTAATTATCAGGTGAAATAAGCTGGGGTGCCTAATTATCAAGTGGAATAAGCTGGGGTGCCGAATTATCTAGTGGAATAAGCTGGGGTGCATAATCTTCATGTGACCCTTATGCTAATTCGTTTCCAAGTATAAGTCACAGAGAAAGTATTGTGGGGCAGAGGTGGTGTTAGTGGCGCTGCTTCTCTTACCAAGGTCACTGCAAGGTGGTGTGGTAGTGATGCTGGTGGGGGGATGAGGAGTGGGGGGGATGAGGAGTGGGGGGGGGGAGGAGTGGGGGGGGGGAGGAGTGGGGGGGAGGAGGAGGAGGAGGGTGGGAGTAGTGGTAGTAGTGGTGGTGGTGGAAGAGGAGGAGGAGGAGGGTAGCCGTAACAGTAGTAGTTGCAGTGATATTCATGGTAACAGTGGTAGTAATAATCATGGTAACAGAAGCATTCAAATTCATGGTAGTGGTAACATTAGTCATTGTAGTAGTAGTAATAATAATGATTGTAGTAATGACAGAAAAGTTCACGAGATAACATAACTCGTAAACACACATCCCATTCAATTGTCAAGAGATCCTTAGGTTTAAATTTCCCCCGTAAACTAAAGGTGTGGGAACGCGTCTTACCTGGCTGACTTAAGGTAAAGTTTATTAATTACTGACGTCCATATTTACACTGAGGGATTATACCTTACCTTACCTCTCTCTCGTTCTTCTCTACCTTGAAGAGATAGAACGACCTTACCTTGACCATGAAAGACCTTCGCACAAACCTCATCATTAAAAACAGCGACGGACACTTAATACAGAGCACGTACACTATACTCCTGGGGCTGTGTGTGTGTGTGTGTGTGTGTCTGTGTGTGTGGCTGTGTGTGTGTGTGGCTGTGTGTGTGTGTGAAGGAAGGAGGGGTGAGGGCGGATGGGAAGGAGGCGGGGAGGAGAAGGGGGAGTCAAGAATGGGGGGGGGGGGGGGAGTGAGTGTACACTACCCAAAAGTAATCAGCCGGTCTTAAGTTACTTCGTCTACTTAGATGATTCTCGGGATCACCCGGAGAATCTCCACCCCAGCTTACTTCACCTTTAGATTAACCACCCTAACACAAACCTAACCTAATCTACCTTAACCTAACCTAGCAGAATACAAACCTAATCTAACCTAATTTAATCTGACCTATGGTGTAGATTACCCACCCAAGTTCGACTTACCTAGCAACAATATAAGTCCAACGTTGTACAGTCTCACCCAAAAGTTGGTTAGCTCTCCCAGTCAGCTATTGCTACACTGCTTGCTTCAGATGTATGGAACTGTCTCATTACCAAACAGAACATGAAACCGATACGAATGAATTTAAAGGTTCGAAGTAACAGACTCAAGTTCATACATCTGAAGCAGGCAGTACAGCAATAGCTGGCTGGGAGAGCTAACCAACTTTTGGGTGAGACTGTACCATAAGTCCAACTGCCTAACAAGTCCTTGGCCTTTGGAGTCTCTCTTACCAAGTCTAGTGTCTACCGAAGTCCAGTATCTATCTCAGTTTATGGAGTCCAACATCTAATTCCATTGTCAGTCTAAGCCCAACGTGTAATAAGTCAGATCGCTTACTCACGTCCGACACCTAATAAGTCCCAATCTACAAAGTCCGTACTCCAAGATGAGGAATTGTCACTTATAAATTCGTATAATTGATGATATACTCGTACATTGAAAGAGAGAGAGAGAGAGAACGTATCCCGCGACTGTGGCCCCACACGGTCAGTGCCCCCAGAGGCTATCAACAATACCCGCAGCGCTGCCGCCACCTCCTCTTCGCCACCACCCTCACTACTACATTCTCCTCTTCCACCACTACCCTCACCACCTCTCCCACCACTAATATGCCACAAGAAGATATTCATTTCACGTCACATACAGGAGGGTAAGTCACGATGTAAACAGTGAAGCTGTTGGTGGTGCTACAGGGAGGGGAGAGGGGGGGGAGAGGAGGGAGAGGGGGGAGGGGGGAGAGGAGGGAGAGGGGGGGAGAGGAGGGAGAGGGGGGAGAGGAGGGAGAGGAGGGGGGAGAGGAGGGAGAGGAGGGGGGAGGGAGGGGGAGGGGGGAGGGAGGGAGGGAGGGAGGGGGGAGGGAGGGCCACCTCTCTCTCTCTCACACAGCAATAAATACTTCAGGGGTATTTGAAGCTCGTTGATGCTTGGTCATAACTAACACACACACAGTAAAGATCTGGTCTAAATATACCCAGCCAGCCCAGAGTTCAGGGTCAACAGGAGGAGACACAAGATGATGAGTGCCAGCGTCCTTGTGGCACTCCTGCACTACCTCGACTTGAAAGGTGACTGATTAAAGGGGGCCCAGTCCTCCTAAGCCCCAGCCAGCCCTAACAAGGCGGGGAGGGACCTGTGTGTAGATGGACCCACCCTGGACTGTAACACTTGACACCGACTATCGGGTAATTCTCTATGTACTGTCTGTAGCTTACCTGACCCATAAACCACCTTATCATCCCTCCCTCACCCCTCCTCTCCTCAATCAATAGTTCTTGTCCTTACGATAATATTAGGTGACTTGGGGGGGGAGGGAGGGGGGAGGGGAGGGAGGGGTGGGGGTGGGTGGGGGGTGTGGGGGTAGGTTGATAACGAGAGCCGATAACAATTTAATAAGGTCATGGGGACGACGTCATTGATTGGCTACTGTCATGGTTACGATAGTTAAGAGGGGAAGGGGATGGTTGTGAGGGAGGGAGGGGGATGGTTGTGAGGGAGGGAGGGGGATGGTTGTGAGGGAGGGAGGGAGGGGGATGGTTGTGAGGGAGGGAGGGAGGGGGATGGTTGTGAGGGAGGGAGGGGGATGGTTGTGAGGGAGGGAGGGAGGGGGATGGTTGTGAGGGAGGGAGGGAGGGGGATGGTTGTGAGGGAGGGAGGGAGGGGGATGGTTGTGAAGGAAGGGGGAGGGGGATGGTTGTGAGGGAGGGAAGGAGTGGGTGGTTGTGAAGGAGGGAGGGGGATGGTTGTCAGGGAGGGAGGGAGGGGATGGTTGTGAGGGAGGGAGGGAGGGGATGGTTGTGAGGGAGGGAGAGGGTGGTTGTGAAGGAGGGGGGAGGGGATGGTTGTGAGGGAGGGAGGGGGATGGTTGTGAGGGAGGGAGGGAGGGGGATGGTTGTGAGGGAGGGAGGGGGATGGTTGTGAGGGAGGGAGGGGGATGGTTGTGAAGGAGGGGGGAGGGGATGGTTGTCAGGGAGGGAGAGATGTGGTTGTCAGAGAGGAAGGGGGGTGGTTCTTCGTGAGAGAGGGGGTGGTTGTGAGGGAGGGAGGGGGATGGTTGTGAGGGAGGGGGATGGTTGTGAGGGAGGGAGGGAGGGGTGGTTGTGAAGGAGGGGGGAGGGTTGTAAAGGTGGGGAAAGAGGGCCCCGTTGTGAGGGTGAAAATTCTATAGAAGAAACTAAGTGAAAAATCAGCAGGGGTGTAGTCGTCAATAATCACTCCCTCAGGCTAATTCACAACCCCCCCCCCCCCACTGAACTACCGGTTAGGTTAGGTCTAATTGTACCAGTAACGAGCCACTGAACCTTCCCAAACTCCATCTTGCTAAAATTTATATAAAAAATAGTTTATTTTAATTTATCAACACACCAAAGGGGTGGAGTTCACAGCAAATATATCATTTATTAAGTAAATTTTTTATATTTTTTTCGAAGTCACGACAAAAGATTCATTAATTACAAGTATTTTATAGGGTATTATTACGTCATACAGTGAGGTTAGGTTTGGTTAGGTTTGGTTGAAATTACGTTTTTTCGGTGGTTTTTGGTGTTTTGAACGATTCTGACCTTCCAAATAGGTGGTTGACCGAAACTATAGTTTTACCGGACAAAATATTCATTAATTACAAGAATATTATAATAAAATATTTATGATAGTAGTCAGGTTTCGATTTTCCACAAAAAATACAAGTTTTTTTTTCTATGACATTTCAGTTGACAATTTTTTTCGAGTATTTTAATAGAAAAAATTACCAACAATATTACTTGTTTAAAGTGGGCAGGGCCTTGAAGTCGAGGGGAAATGTGGGGTAAAATACTAAAAATAACACCAAACAAACCTTTAAAACCTGACCTTACGTCACCTAACTTGTAAAAATTTAAAAAATCACTTTGGAGTTTATGAATCCCTCCTCATCTGGACACCGAAAACACCATCATCACCTACTAAACACCGCAAACATAAGGTAAACTTTTGGTAAATGTTTACCAAACCGTTATCACTGGAAGTTGTTTGTTGATTTTCTTTATTTTTACTGTACTTATTGTGTTCATAACTTTAACTATGTTAAAAGAAACGACAACTTTCTAGTATAATTTTAAGTATTTTATTTTCATTGTTTTTATTTACTCTATCCCGCTTCACAATTCTCCTCCCGGTGCCATTCTTGTTGTTTCCCTCGCTGAATCCCTCTTAAGGAGACGTTTCCTATAAATGATGGTAAACGCTTCCACAAATTCCTCCTCGCCATTGCTGATGTATATCAACCTCAATATTAAGGTAAGTTGTTTAACACATAAATTACCGCGATAATGCATTGAAACATATAGAACCCGACCTAACATACCCAACCTATGGGTATGTTAGGTCAGGTTCTATTAGGTAAAGTATCTTTTATTATTATTGTTTTTTAGGGGAATTAGCTCATCCGGGCACAGATCGAACGACCCACAACGGGGCGAAAAAATAAGAAGAGAAAGAAATTAAAAATCGAAAAGAAAGAGGTTATATTAATCTACACCACGAAGAGGCCGGTAAACCAGCTTTTTAAAGTGAGACATTGTAAGAGTATGGAAACACAGAAGAAGACAGAGCATTCCACAGTTTGGCTGTATGAGGAAAGAAGGATGTACTATGACAGGTTATTCTAGTCTAGTGTGACCGACATACAGAGAAACGGTGGGCACCGCGGGCAAGACGTGTGTTACCAGCCCACGGCCTTGCCGGCGGTACACAAGGATGCCAAATCCACCGAACATTGCCCGTTAAAGTACCTGTAAAAGAGAGAGAGTGAAGCAACATTGCGGCGAAGAGAAAGGGAAGAAAGATTGTCAACTAAAGGACGAGAGTTAATAAGACGAAATGCCTTTGATTCCACCCTATCAGTAGGACAGAAGAGCCACCCCCAGATATGAGAGCTGTACTCCAAATTAGGACGAATGAATCCCTTACACAGGTATACTTGAAGCAACTGCTCAAGAGTGAAGTAGCTACGGCATCTGTACATTGTTAGTAAAGAGAACATAGATATAATTGCAATAACGGAAACATGGATAAATTCAAACAGCAAACATTTTTTAGCAGAATTTCATATTCCAGGATATAACCTATTTAAATTTGACAGAGTAGGAAGGAGAGGTGGAGGTGTAGCAGTGTATATCAGGGTGTCATTAAAAAGCTGCAATAAATCAAACATTAAAACAAATAGCGACAATGAAAGTATTTGGGTAGAGATTGGTGAGGGTAGTGAATCCGTAGTCATTGGTGTTATATATAGACCGCCTAATTTGAGTAGGAACGATGGTAAATTGCTATGGGAGGAAATAAAGAAGGCATCTGATAGAAACAATGTATGTATTCTAGGCGATTTCAACTTTTCAGGCATAGATTGGAAAAATCAACTTAGCGATAATGAATCTGAAGATTTTCTAGTAGTAGTACAAGATAGTTTTTTATATCAATTCATAAACTCGCCCACTAGAGGAAATAATATCCTCGATTTAGTTCTCAGTAATAATGAAAATCTAGTAAAAGATGTTGGGATTGGAGACGAACTAGGAAACAGTGATCATAAAGCCATGTATTTTAACATAATATGGAATGGCAGGAAGAAGGAAAATTTGGCCTTGATCCCGGATTTTAGGAAGGCTAATTACGGTAGCTTAAGGAGAGACCTAAGGGATTACCCTATGGTCAAAAGATTAATCCCCCCCACACCTCCGGAAACTGTCAACTTAGGACGGGATAACCCCGAATTTAATTTAGCAGCTACTTATGAACAATTTATTGCGACAATCCATAATGCTCAAAATAAACACATCCCTAAAAGAAAATTCAGATCGATACGGAACCAACCAAAATGGATGAATAATAGACTCTTAGATCTTCTAGGGAAAAAGAAAGGAGTATATAGAAAAGTTAAGAAAGGCGAAAATCACTTACTTGGTTACTATCAGAACCTAACAAGACAGGTAAAAACAGAAATTAGGAAAGCAAAGAGAAATTATGAAATCAAGGTAGCAAACGAATCGAAAAATAACCCCAAAGCTTTTTATCAACTGTATAAATCAAAGGTTAGAGATACAATAGGTCCCCTTAAAACTACGACAGGAGAAATGACTGATGATGAGTTAGAAATGTGTAGTACGTTAAATAGTCATTTTCGCTTCGTATTCACAAATGAAAACCTAGCACAGTTTCCAGAAGTTCATAAGGTATATAATGACAGTATAGAAAATATGTTGATGAATATCAATATTACTAGTAACGATGTGCTTAAAGTAATTAACAAACTGAAGCCTCATAAATCGCCTGGTCCAGACGAGGTATATGCTAGAATATTAAAAGAATGTAGAGATGAGTTGAGTAATCCATTAGCAGTTTTATTTAATAAGTCATTAGAATCGGGCCTAGTGCCAGAAGCTTGGAAACTTTCAAATGTAGTTCCGATTTTCAAAAAGGGTGATAAATCAATTGCATCAAATTACCGTCCCATTAGTCTCACGTCAATCATAGGCAAGTTGCTAGAGTCAATTATTGCTACAAAAATCAGAAGCCACCTTGAAACATTCAACTTAATTCATTCTTCTCAGCACGGGTTCACCCAGGGACGTTCTTGTCTCACAAATTTGCTTAGCTTTTTCTCAGAAGTATATGAAGCGGTAGAAAATGATAAGTCATATGATATAATTTATTTAGATTTCAGTAAAGCATTCGATAGAGTCCCTCATGAGAGATTGATAAGGAAGGTAGAAGCACATGGAATAGGTGGATCATTATTAAAATGGATTAGGTCATGGTTAACTGGTAGGAAACAAAGAGTCAGCATAAATGGATTAAAGTCAGACTGGGGTGCGGTCAAAAGCGGAGTTCCCCAGGGATCTGTATTAGGCCCTCTGCTGTTTGTTATATTCATTAATGATCTTGATTTAGGCATAACTAGTAGGATTAGTAAATTTGCGGATGATACCAAAATGGGGAGAGTGATAAATTCAGACAGTGACTTTGAACACCTTCAAAGAGATCTAGATACCTTGCATGAGTGGTCAGTAGACTGGCAAATGAATATTAATACTGATAAATGCAAGGTACTACAGATAGGGAAGACGAATACAAACGTTAAGTATAAACTAGGTAACACGGAAATAGAAAACTCAGTTTGTGAAAAAGATCTAGGTGTATTTGTTAGCAACGACTTGAAACCTAGAAAACAATGTATTAGCGTTCGCAACAAGGCAAACAGGATTCTTGGGTTCATATCTAGGTCTGTGAGTAACAGAACTGCTGACGTTATCTTGAAACTTTACCTAGCATTAGTGAGGCCACACATGGATTATGCGGTTCAGTTCTGGTGTCCTTATTATAGAATGGACATAGATTCTTTGGAGAGAGTACAAAGGAGAATGACAAAAATGATCCATAATATTAGAAACCTTCCATATGAAGGAAGACTGAAAAGCTTAGGCTTACATTCATTAGAGAGGCGTAGAGTTAGGGGAGATATGATAGAGGTGTACAAGTGGGTAAGTGGGTTAACAAGGGTAAAATGGAAGATGTTCTGAAGCTCAGTAATAACGAAATAACTAGAACAAATGGCTTTAAATTAGATAAATTCCGATTCAGAAAGGATATAGGCAAGAACTGGTTTGGTAATAGAGTTGTGGATATGTGGAATAGGCTACCGAGTGCTATAGTAGGATCGGGGACGCTGGGGAGCTTCAAGACGAAGTTGGATAGGCACATGGAAGTGCTGGGATGGGTGTGAAAGGGATCTGCCCTGTATGGGCCAGTCGGCCTCCTGCAGTATCCCACTTTCTTATGTTCTTATGTTCTTATGTAAATTTCGGTAAAATTTGCATAAGCGCACCCCACTCTGTTAGAAAGTCAAAATAATTTTTTTATAGTGTATTTGTGTGTTTAGACCAAATATGACCTTTATTTCCGTCGGAAACACCGTTTTTTTCGATTATTTTTTTATGGGTCTTTTTCCGAAAATAAATAATAGCTAAGCGAATACCAAATACACACAAACAAAAAGAACTAGAAAAACATAAACCAAACCAAACCAAACCTAACCTAACCTAACCAAACCGAACCTAACTGACTCACCATATGATGGAATCACTTATTTCTTACCTTATTGGCCGTCACTTCTTTGTCTTTGGGATAAGGGACGAGTTATCACAATGCCACATATGTTGGTCTTGGCGATATTTACATTCGTTCTTGCACTTAGAACACTTTACTAAGGTCGGGAGAACACCACGAGATCGAAAAAATGCTATAGTTTCTTCGTTTTTTTCCTCCAAAAATTCGCAATCAGCTCCATATAATTGAAGTGACACCTATCGCAGACTTCCATGGTCGGAAGTGAATTTGAATTTGGAAATATGAGACTCAAAATAAAAATCGAATTTGATTGGGCCAAAAATACAGCAAATTAAACCACAAATCATTTTAATTGGTTGCCCCCAAAAAACCGCTTTTGATTGGCTGCGTGACGTGTACGGGAACGCATGCGTGTGATGATCCAGTGTGGGAGGTGAGCTAGGCGATAATGGCGGAAGATTAATGGAAGAAAATAGAGAAAATTTTGGATACGTTATCTCCGTTATTATACATTTGCGACGGTAATGAAATAGATGGAAATTATCTTATAATTAGACGTCTTATTCGAATATTATAATAGATGAGGGGTAGGAATGTTGTGTGCGGAAATGCAATAATACCAAAATTTCAACCAAATCGCATATTTCCTTCTGGTGATAAAGGTTTCGTAAACCTTTAAAAAAAATCACCCAATCAGCAAACTTCGTGATCATAACAGACACAACTGGAGAACGACCATCAAAAACCACCCTAACTACCCTGCCATCACGCCACTAAGGAACTCTATCGCCTTTATAAAATACATCAAAACTCACCTTTACAGTAATGGCGCAGAGGAGTTACAGTACGAGGCTTTGTTCAGGTGATTATTGGCGGTGTGAGCAGTAGTGACGGACGAGCCACCAATCTTGTTTCCTTCCCTCCTGTTAACAGAACAAGTCACAACCCACATCAGTGAGTCTAGGGTCAATATCTCGGCCACAATCGTTTTTCAACCACCTATAAGTTATCGACGTACGTGTGTATATCCTTGTCACTTATACTAACCAACGCAGCACGACGCAACACGACGCATCACCTTAAAATTAAACTTTTCTGTTCCCCGTCAATTTCATGTTTCTCTTGCCGGCGTTGAAGTCAAAATGGTTTTAAGTTCATCAACACTTCCAGCTCCGAACTATAAAACACTGAACTAAAACAATAGTTCAAACCTTTCTGAGTGAATTTTCATATAATATTAACACGTAACTGAATCAACGAGTGAATCCCTCAGTTCGAAGTTCCGAAACAGTTCAAATCGATGTCGAGCTCTTTTGGACCCACACAGTCTCCGCTCACAGTTGAAAAACAGCCGTACCAACTTTTCAGAACTCCAATATTTTATATAACACGTTATTAAAATAATTACATTTATAGATTCTCAAAATAAAAATAATTTTATATATACAATATACATATATAAATATAAGAACTAATAAAATTCATGTTGCAATCGAGATTACTAACAAGTTTTAGATACTTATACAGATGTTGGTCAGCCTGTACGTTACACCTCCGAGCCTCGCAATGCGTTCGTTTATCGAAAAAAAAAAAAGAATGATAATCAGCGTATGATCAATCTACACCTTTTACCTTCTTAAGTTAGATACATAAATAGATAGATATTAAGTCAAACCGCTATATCATTTTACCTCATGTATGTAGATAATATAGGTATACAACGAATGGTAAACAGGATGTCAATTCATACAAGGATAACTAAATTAAACCATGGCACACACACACACACACTCGCACATTGTAGACAGAGTGAGAGAGAGAGAGAGAGATCCAATCCTTATTGTTGATCCACGAGGAAATGATGTTTACAGGACCACGTAACAACACACATAGACACACACAGTCAGCAAAGAGGCCTGCAAAACGAGGAGGTAAAATAGAAGTAGGAGAAGAAGGAAGAGAAAGAGCAGTGGTGAAGGAGGAGGAGGAGGAAGAGGTAACAAGAGAAAGAGGAAGAACAGGCAGACGTGGAGGAGGAAGTAGAGGAGGGGGTACGGGGAGGAGGAGGAAATGAAAAGAGAAGAAAAAAGTGAGCAGGTGATTTGACGCTTCAGTAGGGTTTTGATAGAGAGTAAAACCAACTGCTGTGGTTAGATTAGGTTAGGTTAGGTTAGGTTAGGTTAGATTTGGTTAGGTTGGGTTAAAAGTGTTTCGGTTGTTAAGTTAGTGTTAGGAGAAGTTTCGTTAGTGTTAGGTTAGGTTAAGTTAGTTTTACCATTTCCCAAACTTAACCTAACACCCACGCCTCACATTCCATAACTACGACTTGAAAATTAATAACCACAAGTCTAACAGTTACTTCATCTTATCTGAGGACCACAGTGAATCTCTCCGGCGGAAGATAAAACACAAGATGAGCGGTTTGTTGTCGCAGTGAACGGGGTCATTGACACACACAGACAGCCACCATTATCGACTTGTTATCTATAGTTTGTGTGTAATGAAGTGTTTGAGAGGGGTGAGGACGTGGGTACCGTAGGTGTATGGTAGGGGAGATGTTCTGCTGTACCTGAGCTCTGTTGTGTGGGAAAGGACAGGTGAGGGAGGGAGGGGTGGAAGTTGGGGGAGGGGGTAGGAGAGAGAGGGTAGTAGGTGGATGTAGGAGGGGTAATGGTGGAGGGAGGGAGGAAAGGTGAGGTAGGGGAGGCTCTTAGTGGTGAAAGAGGGGGGAGGGGGAGGGTGGTGGAGGCTGGTGGATAGTGAAGGGATTAAGGTGGAGGAAGGGATGAGGGTGGACATTGGTGGAGGGTGAGGAAGAGAAGGAGGGGGGAGGGTAAGCTGAATGAGGGAGACGGTGGTGTAGGCTGAGAGAGGAAGGGAGAGAGAATGGTGGTGGAGAGTCACGAGGTAATGTTTACCAACAGCACTAGTAGCCGTGACGTGGACTCTGAACTGTATACTATGCCTCTCCCAGGGGGTGAGGAGGAGGGGGTGATGGAGGGGTGAGGGAGGGGTGATGATGGTGATGGAGGGGTGAGGGAGGGGTGAGGGAGGGGTGATGATGGTGAGGGAGGGGTGGTGGAGGAGTGAGGGAGGAGTGAGGGAGGGGTGAGGGAGGGGTGAGAGTATATCTAAATAGTAAAACCTGATTATTATAGTGACTTCCCCTCTCTATGCTAATTATAACTATTATTATCCACACGTAAACATAAACACTCACCTGTAATTTGGACATACAGGTGTTTTACGAATACAAAATCAACTTAAAATTCCAAACTCGTGCAGTATCGACGATCGCGGGCGCAGGTAACAAATGCGCAGTGCCACGTGGGGTCAAAATATCGTAGGTGTTAATTAAAGGTGTTTATTACAGGTAAGACAAGTTCATATCTTGGTGAGGCCAGGTTTAATTAGCGGTACTCGAGCCACGGTCAGAGTGGGGCGTTACACAGGTGATAAAACGGGTGATAACAGGTGATAACAACACTAAGTAACACGAGCGGTAAGTAACAAAGAGATTTAATGAAGTGTATGGACGGTACATAGTCCTTATTTATGTTGTAGTTAGGTTAGGCTCGGTTAGGTTAGGTTAGATTAGGTGATATTACGCTAGTGTTGGTGGGTTAAGTTCTGCTGGGTTCTATTAAGGTATGTTGTATTACGGCAGGTGTGTGTGTGTGTGTGTGTGTGTGTTTATCCTTGCCTGTGAATACATATGAGTCTATGTATACGTGTCTCTGTCTCTATGCATGTATCTTTATATACACATATACATACCTGTATGTGTATATAATTATGTATATTTGTATTATCCAGGATATACTCAATGGTCATTCACCTCTCGTAGCTTGAGTTTGGCAGAGGTGCTAAACTTGAGTACTCCCTCCCACCCCTCCTCCCTCACCACTACCCCACCCACCCCGCCACACAGTCAGACGGCCTCACACCACTCACAGCTGACTGAGGTCTTGGGAACAGTCTATTTCTGTCTCTTCTATATTAATTTCTTCTCATTTAATCTCTAGCTATTCTATTCATTATTTTTATTCACTTTCCTTCTTTATCTTGTGTAGATGAAGGGGCAAAGAAAACTCAGTAATAAGTGGAATTAATAGTCGTGTAAGTGCTAAGACAACGAGTAGAAATATCCACACATACTTATTCATATCCTCAACTTATACATTATGTAAAGTGATTATAGGGTACAGTAAACACATCTATAAATTGTATAAAGATATAAAAATGTGAAGTATATTGCCCACTGCTTAATACAGTACAATGTAAACACACCATGGTAAACACGTAAGACCCACCGCCAAATATCGTACAAGAGATAAAAAAGTTACCGTATACGAGTTGGCGTTTAACCATACATATACACCAACTCAACAACAAAATTAATCTCAACACAACTTTCAATGGCAGTGTCGTGATGGAGAGAGGTTCCATGACAACACCCCAACACTAACCTAACCTAACCTAAACATAAAAGTGTTTTAGTTTATATTTTATATATGAGGCTGGGGTTTTGTCCGTTCGGGTTTTATCCGGTCACCATGGAGAGACGGTCATGTATATCTTATTATAACCTAAAACAAACCCACCGACCTGAATTTTTAAAGTACAGTACACGCTTTATCAAAACACAATAGTCCGCCCTTCTTCTGCCCCCTCAACACAACACAGCTACAGTACAGGGGGTGGTAAGCGCCGGGGGTTCACACTCTCTGGTGGGTACATGACGCCAGAAACACGCCCGGACCTTCACCTTTGGCTAGTGTCAACCCTCAATCATAGCCATACTACTAATCATAGCTAATCATAATCCATCTCGTATATGATTTACTAAGCAACTTTTACAAACAGCATAACTTATATTAATTACGTATAAAACCTTGGCACACTTGAAACTAAATTTATCATGAATTTTTATGCAGATATTTATAGACTCGGGTCATTATATGTATTTAAATTACTCGCCACAGATCAGATTCTCAAATATTCGTAAGATTAATTTTGTCTCATAAGTAGAAATATAAGAAATTACCTCAACCTGATTGAGTTAAAGATAAAATATTAAAAAAAGTACATCTAAAAATGGCATGAAAATTACACTGAGACTACCTTAACTAGATACGTTCATTTAAACACCAACTAAAAATAAAGAATCCCTGACTGGTGTTAATAAACGTAAATAATTAAGGGTAGAGTCTCAGTGTTAATTTCATGCCATTTTAGGTTTTATTTATGCCTTATCTTACGTCAGCTAGTTAAGGTACATTGTTATTACGAGAAATGTTTAATCTTATGAACCTCTGAAAATTAAGATTTAGGAAGCTGTCTAGACAAGCTTTCGTTTTGGCTACGCAAGGAGGGCCAAGTATTGCTAAGCCGGACCCCCATGCCCTACTAGGCCCCCCAACCTCCGTGTGGCGCCACTGAAGGAGGGGGGCAAGGGAGCGCGGCGTGGGGGGCAGGGAGATCGGGGGAGGGAGGGGTGGTGGGGGGACACAGACGGAACCAGTCCATAGTCACGTGATCAAGGATGCTGTTGACCTTTCCCCCCACCACCACCCCCCCCCCCTATAACACCTCCACCCCACCCTCTTACCTACCCCCTATTTATACCTATTTATACCTACTTAACTCTCCCTCTCTCTCCTTGTTATCTCCCAGTGTGGTTCGTTTCCCTCTCAACTCTCCCTCTTCCTCCTTCCCTCTCTCTCTTCCTCATCCCTCTCCCGTGCTCTTCCACTCTCCCTCCCTCATTACTAACATGCAGACATATTTTCGAAGTGTTTGTGGATAGCTTACAGGAGCTGCCATGCACAGGCCAACCGACCTATTGCAGACTCTTTATTTTCTTATGTTCTTATAATTAAAGAGATAGACAATCATCATCTCCTGACCTACCCTCAATTACCCCCACATTACAAGTGTTATCGTCCTGCTCACCTGACACCGCCACCTGTATCTTAGCATCAATGAACAAATCACCACCTACACGGTAATACATTTTGCCAATATTATAAAATAAATATTAAAACTATGAAAACTTTGAAAAATACTATGTAAGTGAAGAAGAGGTTTTTTTCATAATAATAATAATAATAATAATAATAATCGTTTTTTTTTTAATTATATTTTAGATTAGTAAATGTTCACACACATACACTGTGATTCTTTTCCAAGCAAAATAAACTTGTGTGTGTGTTGTCCGTAAAAGGCAATGAAAGTACAGTAGTTCAGCGCTTGCCTGACAACACTGACGCTCCGGGCCTCTCTGGTTGGCTACTTACTCCGTGACGTCACGTGTCGAACGATGCCTAACCTATCTTATCCCAGGACGAACAAGAGTAGGTCAAACGGAATCATATATTTTTGCTCTACGATCATATTCTATTATCGGCCTTAAGTTCATGTTCTCTTACAATACTTTTAAAAATAATTACCTAAAATGCACTGTAGTTATGGGAGATTATTTGGTAATTATTATTTCAGCAAATCTATTATTGTTTGAAGGGTGGGAGGAAGGGTCGTCCTGGGAATAAATTGCGTTTCTACTGGGTACGTTACTAGGCGAGGTAAGAGGAGGGGAGTGCAAGGAGGAAAGAGATAAGGGAGGGAAGAAAGTCAGAGGCAGACAGAGAGAGCGAGACAGAGAGAGAGAGAAGGGAAGAGGGGAAGGGAGTAAGGAAAGAGAGAAAGATAGAGGGCAGGAAGGAAAGTGTATGTGTATATATGTGTGTGTGTGAGACAGAGAGAGAGAGAGAGAGAGAGAGAGAGAGAGAGAAGGGAAGAGGGGAAGGGAGTAAGGAAAGAGAGAAAGATAGAGGGCAGGAAGGAAAGTGTATGTGTATATATGTGTGTGTGTGTGTGTGTGTGAGACAGAGAGAGAGAGAGAGAGAGAGAAGAATTAAGAGAGATAGTCAACCTAAGGTCAGCCACTGTACACGTGCAAGGCGACCTCAATATCTAGCGTCAGGAGAGATGGCGGTGGTCACGTGATCACCACTACCACAACTACCACCACTACTGTTACCACTAGCATTACTACCACCTCTACCGTTACCACTACCAACAAAACTACTACCAACACCACCAAAGCACAACTATCAAGATTAATGGTCCGTATCACACCTGTGTTGCTTCTACTACCTTAAGACTAATTTTAGAACGCCTTTATCTTGTCATATAAAGCAAATATACAAATAAATCGGTATCCAATATGGCGCTGGAATATAACTGAGACTCTACTGTCAATAAACACCTTCCGTTCTTAAATAAGTGGAGGAAGATAATTAATGATTAAAACAAACTAATGCCATTACTCTACGGGGTTTGTCAGCCACGATTCACTTAACGCTTTCCACTTATTTACACTGTGTTTTACGCCTCTTATTCTTCAACCAGCTTTATAATTATTTTATTTGGGGGATTTTATACAACTCCAGATGTCGTAGTGGCCGGTTAGTTGTGCGTGTGTGTGTTTGTCCGTTTTGTAGAATTTAAAGGTTGGAGCGAGAGCCTACAGTAGTGTTTACAAAGTTTGGTTGAGTGTTGTCAACTGTTCAACTATCATCGCCAATTTTATCTTGCATTCAAATAAACGTAGCATAAAATGACTAAGACATGAAAGTACTTAAGGATAATGTTAGTTGACTGTAGTAAATATATTGCAACAATGTATTGTACCTTTAATAGAGGAAATAATAAAGGGATATAGTCGTATGGCAGTCATTATGCGGAGTAGTCGCTTCTGGGAACTTGACGATATTTTCTCAAATGATTCTCAAAGCTTCGTTCATTAAGTAATTTTTCTTTTGCCTTGATATAATACAATAAAACTGTACCTAATAACGAATCTCACAGCAATATTTTAACACTATTTTAACCATCAAATTAATGCAATTACCTTCATTTAGCCTATTGAATAGATTACATACTTTCTCGCATGTCAGTTTAAGGGGGAGATGAAAAGACATTAACATCGGAACCACTGACTCTTAATTCCTATTTACAGAGTGACTTAACTGTCTTTGTGAGCACGTACGGTACCTGGAGCACCTTACCAGCGTGGTGAGTGAGACGGAGAAATAGTGTCGCCAGAAAGTTGAGTCAACATTATGATTACAGAAAACAATATTATCTTTTGGGGGACACACACCCACACACGTCGAGTCAATATTTTCGTTATATCGTAAGTGTTGTGAGTGGAACAGAGGAGTATACTACTAGAGGCTGGTAATAAATAGTACTGTACACCTCACAGCACCTAAATCTAACTGTTAAATTCCAGGTTTGGTTTGGTTAGGTTAGGTTAGGTTGATGCCTGTTGTGACGGGCCTCGTAAAATTGGAGCCTACCTGTAGGCTACTAAGATTGGAGCTTACTAAAATTGGAACCTACTAAGATTGGGACCTAGTAGGATTGGGACTTACTTGGATTGGGATCTACAATACTATGATAAGTATACTAAAGAGAGAGTGTACAATGTCTTACTTAACGTCTGGATGAAGAATTATGCCCAGTACCGTTGTGTGTCACCAACCTTGACTCTGTTCTGAAATAAAGATAATAAAAATGGTTACCCAAAACACAGGCATTAATCACTGCCGTCAACACACGAGTCTGGCAAAGACAAAACAGCTAAAAATATGAATAAATTGTTATAAATGTCCTTACCTTACATTTGTAAAATGAGATGCTCCAGCAAGTGACTGGGAACTGGGTATTCAAAAATACTTAAGACCTTTACCTCCCAGAGTTGATCATAACTTGAGCTATGGCGTCTTTTTTTCACTGACTCAATACTCAAATCAAAATTGGCCCATGAAGTTCTGGCCCCTGTGCTTGCTCGCTTCTTTCACCTTCGCCTCAAAACCCAAACTTTTCCTTCTTCTTAGAAGCATGCCTTGGTTCACCCCAACCCAAAGAAGGGTGACCATTCTAATCCCCCTAACTATTACCCCATTACCCTAACTTCACCTTTCTCTAAGATTTATAGAATTACCTTACTCTCATTTTCTTCATTAACTCGAATGCCATTCTCTTTTGTCAGATCACCAGTATGGCTTTTGCCAGGCGAGATCTACTGGTGATCTGCTCTCCTACTGCACCCACCTTTGGCCATCCTCTCTTAAGGATTACTGAAGGGGGAAACCTTTTTTGTGGCTCTCAACATCTCCCAAGCATTTGACAGGGTAAGGCACAAGTCTATGCTTTCTAAGCTTCCTTCTATGGTTTCTCTTCTCTTTGTTCTCTCATTTCTAGCTTCCTGAGAACTAACCCATGGCAGATGTTGTTGAGGGATCAATCTCTAGCTCTTTCTCTACCAATAGTAGTGGTCCACAGGGTTCTGTTCTTTCACCTACTCTCTTCCTTATTTTTATCAATGATTTACTTCACACTACTACTAACTCTGTCCATTCTTATGCTTATGATTCTACTCTTCACTCTTCTTCTCATTTTTCCTTCCCCTTAACTCTCAAACTAATCTGTTTCTAGAGCTAATATTGTCTCGTCTATCAATGTAGATCTGCACAGCATCTCTGAATGGGGAGGTAGAAATTTGGTAAAATTCAATAGTATGAAAACACAGTATTTACCATTAACACTTTCCAAAATAGAAGACCACCCAACAATCACATTTCAGGATGCAATCATTTAGCCCAATTCAAAAACAGATATATTAGGCCTCACCATTTCCTCTTAATTTGTCAGGGAAGCCACACATCCACAACATTGCTAAAGCTGCCTCCTGAAAGTTGGAATGTTGTACAGATGCAGTAGCTACTTCACTCCTGAGCAGTTGCTCTCATGTCTAGGGTGGTTCTTCTTCTGTTCAACTGTTAGATCGGGTGGAATCAAAGGCATTTCGTCTTATTAACTCTTCTCCTTTAGTCAATATTATTTCTTCCATTTCTCTTTGCTGCAATGTTGCTTCACTCTCTCTCTTTTACAGGTATACTGTACTTAAATGGGTAATCTTCAGTGGATTTGGCATCCTGTGTGCCGCCGGCAAGGCAGTGGGCTCGTAACACTTGTTTTGTCCGCTGTGCCCACCATTTCTGTGTAGATGTCGGTCACACTAGAATATCCCGTTATAGTACATCCTTCTTTCCTCATACAGCCAAACTGTGGAATGCTCTGCCTTCTTCTGTATTTCCATCCTCTTACAATCTTTCCCAATTTAAAAAGCTGGATTTCCGGCATCATCGTGGTGCAGATTAACATACTGCACTCTTTTTAACTTAATTTTTACTTTTTATTCTTACTCCCCCCCCCCCCCCTGGCCCCGTTGTGGGTTGAAGACCTGTGCCCGAGTGGGCTTTTCCCCATAAAAAAATGAAGAAAAAAAGTTGAATGGATTTAGCTAAGTTTTTCAGCACAACTGCTAATACTTACATTTGACGACCTTCTTCCAGATATCTTGAACACTACACAGCCTTCAACTTAATAAATGTAAAAACTGAATTGAATGAGTGCTCACATGAGACATACTGAGTACAATACAGTACTGTAGTGTATTGTATTGGTATGAAGAACACTACAGTATTAAATGTGTCTTAATTAAGCCCCGGGTTAGGGTACTGCTGGCAGTACCCCCCCCCCCCCCCCCCCGTGCGGTTAAATCGAGAAAAAAACTAAAAAAAAAAAAAAAACGGGAAAATAGGCGGATGTTCTGGAACGTCACCCGAGGTGCGCTAGTCTGAAGTTCTGGAATGTCACCCGGGGCCTAAGGGTTAAGAAAAGTCATACAAAAAACTTATTTAACATAAAAAAATTTATGGAAAATATACAATATTCCATTTTCATGCCATATCCCAGACTTAGTGGTCACAATTTCTAAATTTCATACGGGAGAAATTCTGCAATCTGAGGATCCATAACATTTTAAATTACAGTACAGCATCTCATAAAATATATATTACAATCTTCCATCAATGTTGGTTTATTTACTATAAATATACAGTAGTATTTCAGAAAAAGCATTTTCTTCTTGTAGTGTTATTGGTGGCTTTATTAAGTGGCAGGGAGACAGTGGGTCACTCTCCTTATGGATCATCATCATCTTCTTGGGCTGCTGGCTGATGTTTTGGGGTAAAGAACTTGTCCAATGTGGTTCGTCACTGATGGTGCAATTTCTCAGTGCACAGCTCCTTATATCCCCTCATGAGATTCTTCATTTCTCTTTTAAACTTGAGGCTGCATTTATGGTTTGGATCAAGTGTCCCAGCAGCTTGTATTACTTCCTGCAGTTGACTGAGCATTGTGGATAAAATCTTTGTTGACATTTCACGAGATGATGCAACTTCTGTACAGGTCCTCCTGTTCCTCAGCAGCAGCAGCTTGCTCTTCTTCCATCAACATTAAATCCTCATTGAACAGATTCTCTCTGTATGACTCAAACAGCTCTACTACACCAGCCTGGTCTACTTCCTCAAAACCTCCATCATTTGCCAAAGTTACAATGTCCTGCTCCACCTGATCCATCATCTGGACCTGAGGAAAACCTTGGAAATATGAACACAATTTGGCCAAATGTTCCTCCACACACCATTCATAGTTGTATTTTTCACCTCACCCCAGGAGTCGGTAATAATGTTTACAGCATTCAGATGTTAAATTTTCTCTAGAAATTTCTAAGTGATTGCTGATCCGCACTATCAAGTGTAGCTATAAGTTGTCTAATTGTCCTGCATAGTTAGTAGGCCTTAAAGCTGGCAATCACACCTTGATCCATAGGCTATAGCAAGGAAGTTGTGTTCTTGGGCAGATATTCAACCCTGATGTTAGGTGAAAGGTCATTAAGGTTAACAGGGTGGCTGGGAGCATTGTCAAGAAGTAACAGGGCTGTGTTGGTAAAATTTTGATGGTTACTGTACCTTTCTACAGCAGGACAGAAGTAATTAGTAAACCAATCTTGGAAGAGAGTGCCAGTCATCTGTGCCTTCTTATTGGAGTGCCATATTACCCGGTACAGGTTGCCTGGTTTTGATGTGGCCCTCAAAAGCCCTGGGATTTTGTGAGTGGTACACAAGCATGAGCTTTAACTTGAAATCTCCTACTGTATTACCCCCAACAGAAGAGTCAAACAATTTTGGAAGCCTTTAACCCTGGAGCTGTTTTCTCCTCAGTTGAAATAAAGGTTTTGGCAGGCATACACTTCCAAAAGAGCCGGTTTCATCAACATTATACACCTGCTGTGGTGTGTATCCATCAACCCCAATTATTTCTTTTAATTCAGCAGAATTATTTTTGGCAGCCTCAGTACCAGCAGCAGCACCTACCATCTTGATGTTGAGTAGGTTTGAACCTTTTTTGAAATGTTCAAACCACCCTTTGTCGGCATTAAAGGGATTTTCAGCTGAGGTGCCACCTTCTTCCTGCCTTAAATTTGTGTAGACTCTTAGCCTTCTCCTGAATCACCATTGTGTTAATGGGCACGTTCTGCTTGATCTGGTCCTCTATCCATACACCGAGAAGCATTCCATATTTATCATTACATTGCTTTGATGAAATTAAAGAGTATGGGCTGACAGTGGAGTAGCAGCCTGAGCACTAGCCCTAATTTTCTCTTTGTTATCACTGATTGTACTGATATTGAAGGTAGCCACGCCCCAAATTTAGGCAATGGAGGCCAGTTTCTCCCCCTGGTCAAACCTCCTTAACACATCTAATTTTATCTTTAAGGTAATACCTTTTTGTGCTCTCTTAGCACCACTGCTAGCACTAGCATTTGATGACCTCTTTCCACTCATCTTGAACAGTACAATATCTGTAGTACAATCCAGAAAAATGAGAGACAGCAGAACATTGGCTGGAGATTCAAGAAGACATAAACCACTCTTTTTTTTTCTGTTGTTGTGGGACCGTTGGCACCTTTGTGCTACCACAGATGCATTCGCACATAATATTTAATTTTTTTATTTTTATAAAAATGATAAAAAATTGCAATATTTTTTTAAATCTTCAAAATTCCGTAAGGGCAAATTTTTTTTCGTAACCTGAAATTATGGTCAAATCTCAAAATTACATGACCCAGGGGGATGCCTGTATTTATAGCTACTAGTTGCCAAGTCATATAAAATTAATTATTCTACAGATCTAAACCCATAGGAGCCCTTAGCAAAGCCTAAGCACCCCTGGCATAACATGACATAAACTACATTAGTGACCAATTAGTGTAAGACAAGTGATGATGTAATTTACGTCAGTGACTATTAAAGAGGTAAAGAATATATATGTGTAAAGCTAATTTTTTGCTGAAGAATCTCACTTAACCCTTAAGCCCCGGGTTAGGGTGCTGCTGGCTGTAACCCCCCTCCCTCCCCCACGGGGATAAATCGAGAAATATCAACTAAAAAAAAAAAAAAAAGTGGTGGGAATAGGCAGACATTTTGGAACATCACACGGGGCGCGCTGGTCGGATGTTCTGGAACGTCACCCAGGACCTAAGGGTTAAATAGTCATTACTAGAGGATGCACATGTAATAAGGAATATTTATATATGGTAAAATAATTGACATGAGCAAGTAGTTCACTTGCTTGTGCAGTACAGTAGATTACAGTACTGCATAATGAGTTTCCCTTGAGGGGAGTCTTTGTTTGTAAGGCGAGAGATGGTCAGGACAATGTGTCCAGGGGGAGAGTAAGCTATTTTGCCTTTGCTTGAGGTACAAAAGTTTTGATTCATAACAAAATAGTTGTCCAATATAAATTGTAATGTTCGAAGACTAAGATGAGAAAGAAACTGAAATAAATAGAGAGAGAATTATAGCAACTCCTCTGTACTGTACACATCCTACAGTGTAAATAAGAATAAAATTACTCTAAAAAATAGGTAAAGAGACTAGTTAAATGTAACTAATCTTGAGGGCAATCGGCTAATCATGAGGGGTGCAGAAACTTATTCTCATGGTCCATATGGATTCCACCATGTATAATATACAGTACTACAGTATTACAACTGTCCAGATTTAGAGCATGTTTTCCCAAACTGCA
This sequence comes from Homarus gammarus, assembly GCA_958450375.1. Taxonomy (NCBI): domain Eukaryota; kingdom Metazoa; phylum Arthropoda; class Malacostraca; order Decapoda; family Nephropidae; genus Homarus; species Homarus gammarus. The sequence goes on from CAUDMG010001456.1 coordinate 148,410, forward strand.
AACTTACAAAGAATAATATAGTGATACTGTAAAAAGTTCTCAGTAGACCACTTGTGGATAACAGTGCAATGATAAGGGAAGAAAAAATGTGCAAACTGGGATTAATAAATGTGAGGTGGAGTAATGTACAGTACTTACAATGACACAGTTCTTCCCAATGTAAACATAGGATCCTACCACAACAACATTGACAATTGATCATTCAGCAATAAACACACTATCACTAATATGAAGAGGAAAGAGCTCCATCCCGTGAAAAAATATCAAATATCAATTACGTAAAGTATTAAGAAATTTTCTCTAAGGATAATTATGCTGTGAAAGAGAAAAGAATGGTTACGTTCACACTGTAATGTTCAGTTTTCATTATACAGTACTGTCCTCTACTTTACTTAAATAGTACCTGTAAGAAGGTAACTTACCCTTTGCTGAACTTCTTAAATGGTCTTCTAATGACAGCTTTGGATGATATGACTCAGAGGCAGCCGACTCGAACGTTGGCTAAATCCCCCCGAATGATGACGCCAATAAGTACAATGACTTTTCCACTTAGCACAATGCTCTGAGAGCTGCATAACACATTGCCACAATTCACACGGTTCCTTGTGGCCAAAGGAGTTCTGGTTATTTTAATACGGAGGAATAAATACTGAATTGTACTGTACAGTATTTGCTACAGATGACTCCTTACATAATGTGTGAAACTAAATACTGTTAAAAATTACTGATGTTTAATTTTTGTTGAGACCAAGATGGAGTAACTGTTCACAAATCATTTCTCTTGGACAGTAACATAAGCACAATTAATAGTAAAAATGCTGACTTTGGCCCAAACATTATTTAACCATGAAGTAACAATATACTGTACTGTAATTGCTTATGTTTGGTTAGGATCACGTCAGGTAAGACTACATTATATTAATGTTCTGTTAAGGTTATATTATGTTAAAGTTATGTTAGGTTAACTTTATATTCTGTTAATGTTATACCTGTAGCTTGTTAAGTATTAATGTAACCTGACAGGTCAAAATTGTTCAATGTTTCAGTGAGATCTTCTACTATATGTACTAATTCCATTCTCCAAGTTCCAACTCTATTGTGTAAATACTGTATTGATATATGATGCAATCCACAAACACAACTTATATGTTTATTTAGAGTTATTATACATGTGATGCAGTCTGTGTACACTAGGGATACATTTTAAACATGTGCACATTTTTGTTGTTAGTGGATGGTGCTATTCTGTATGATTGGGTCTCCTGTGCAAATATGTTTATAATTATTATATACAATAAAACATATTGTAATGTAATTGTTTCATTTAACTCCATCTTAATTAATTTATATATGTACAGTAGACATGATGTAGTATAGTAATAAGTCTGGCAAATGAATTTTAATACTGATAAATGCAAGGTACTACAGATAGGGAAGACGAATACAAACGTTAAGTATAAACTAGGTAACACGGAAATAGAAAACTCAGATTGTGAAAAAGATCTAGGTGTATTTGTTAGCAACGACTTGAAACCTAGAAAACAATGTATTAGCGTTCGCAATAATGCAAACAGGATTCTTGGGTTCATATCTAGGAGTGTGAGTAACAGAACTGCTGACGTTATCTTGAAACTTTACCTAGCATTAGTGAGGCCACACATGGATTATACGGTTCAATTCTGGTGTCCTTATTATAGAATGGACATAGATTCTTTGGAGAGAGTACAAAGAAGAATGACAAAAATGATCCATAATATTAGAAACCTTCCATATGAAGAAAAACTGAAAAGCTTAGGCTTGCATTCATTAGAGAGGCGTAGAGTATGGGGAGATATGATAGAGGTGTTCAAGTGGGTAAGTGGGATTAACAAGGGTAAAATGGAAGATGTTCTGAAGCTCAGTAATAATGAAATAACTAGAACAAATGGCTTTAAATTAGATAAATTCCGATTCAGAAAGGATATAGGCAAGAACTGGTTTGGTAATAGAGTTGTGGATATGTGGAATAGGCTACCGAGTGCTATAGTAGGATCGGGGACGCTAGGGAGCTTCAAGACGAAGTTGGATAGGCACATGGAAGTGCTGGGATGGGTGTGAAAGGGATCTGCCCTGTATGGGCCAGTCGGCCTCCTGCAGTATCCCACTTTCTTATGTTCTTATGTTCTTACTAAAAACAACTGTGGGAACTAGCCAATCACATTGCTGAGCATTGAACAAAATCCATTCAGACAAAAACTCCATAGGACAAAATCCCTCTAGGATAAAAATCTAATCAAACCTAACAACTTTGGGAACTATCACGATTAAAAAATGTTTGAGTTTAACCTACCAAACAGTCAGTGTCAATCTCTCTTACCGACAATTCCTGTATATATGGGTGTTGGCCTGAATGGTAAAAAGTTATATGAGATACAGTATTCTATAGAATGTTAAATGTCTTATTTCTTATAGAATAAATAAAATAAATCAACTTTCCCTAACTTGTATACTGTAATAATAATTAGCCCGAGTTCCCACCTAAAAGTACAGCTCCTCCCCGACTTACGATGGGGTTAGGGACCCAAATCCAGGTCTTAAGTCGAAATGGTCGTAAGTCGAAAATGCTTAAATAATACATAGAAAATCTAAAATGGGTGTCTCTTTTTCTTCTCAGCACCACAAAACTTTCACTTTTAAGCTTGCCAGCCATTTTAAAGTGAATTACAGACGAAAATTTTGTCTGTGTACTTAAATTGGGACTCGAAAATACGTAATTTGACAAAATTTTGGTACACTGAGGCAGGCTGTAATTGTGGGTGGTTGTAAGTCGAGTCGGTCGTAAATCGGGGAGGTGCTGTAGTGCTATGCCGAGGCAAATTTAGTGTTGTAATATTTGTGAACTAGGTGCTTTGATTATTTGCTATTCCAAGCAACAGTTATTTTGACAAAGATGTGAGAGATTTTCTTGTAAACTGTATATTGATGTATTACTTATGTAAGAATTTTCCAGAATGTATTGCATGATTTTTTATGGTTTACTTACATATTGTAAGCCTAGATTATTCTAGAACCCTTCAGGCATATCTCGTTCAGACCTGCAATGCCTGGATGTTGCTAGAGTGCTCTAGGTATCTGAGGAGCCATATACAAACATCCGTGAGTTGCCTAGGGAGTGGGTCGAGTTTCTGCTCAGAGTGAGAAGAACAAGCCAAGTGACAGCTAAAGAAAATTATTGTTCAAGAACTGTGAATTATTGTGAGCGATATAAATTGATAACATGTTACGAATATTATTATTTGAAAGTATGAAAACAAATATAAAACTTCGGTGATCCTGGATCTGTATAATAGAAAATAAAACTGTACAGGAGTATGATGGAAAGAATAGAGGGCAAGTAGATTTTGATCCTGGAAAGGGACTACTGCCCCTGCCCCCACTAGGTTCTTTTTGGGGAGGGGGGCAGAGAGGTGCCTTGATAATAGATAAGTCTTCTTGCTGTATCTTGGAAAATTATGTTGTAGAATATTAGAGGATGAACTATTTTCTTCTAAGCAATATTATAAATTGTAGTGTTGAAGGGCGATACAATACTCTCTCATTTTCAGCTATTCATTTACATTCAGGCAATGATATAAATTTGAAGCAAAGAGGGTTTTTATAATACGTCTTCATGGCAGCAAATGTTTATTTAACAAAATCTAACATTTAATTTTAGTTGAGTTAATAATGAACTTGAAATATTTCCAAACTCTTCACTTTGCCTAACAGTTCATGCAACAGCTCATTTATAATGGACAAAACACTAGGTACATATAATAACAGCAACAAATAATAAACTACAGAAAGAGAACTTCATTATAAAGCAGATAATATATAAACTTATTGGGGTGCTCCCTGCTGGCCACCCACCACCAAACTAACCATAACTAGGTATACAGTCCAAGGAGATTGACAAACAAATAATGGTAATTTACATGCATTTTGTTTAAACCTAAGGAAAAGCAACATACACCTGCCTCAGACCAACAGCACTTCTGAACATAACTCTTAGGATTATTCTAATTTCCATTATCATTATAAATTGATAAAGGTCATTCATCACACCATACTGTACTGTATAATATAAAAACACAAAAATACTTTCAATGAAGAAGTACTGATGGTCATAATTAAGAGGTATAGCTTTCTTTAGTCATGTTTACCCCGCCATTAAAGTACAAGAGGAATGAGACAATACAGTACGTATATAGTAAAGTATCTAACACATACAGTATACTCTAAAGTGACTATAATGTCACAAAATATTGCACTTGGTGTTTCTGGTGCATAGTGTTCTGTCACATCATTGCTGACTTACCTAAACATTGTCATCATTCACACCTGACTTAAGGGACTCGCATGACCTTATCACCGGGGTGTGCTCATCCTAGCCCAGTTTACAAGAAAAGTTACTGGGCAACCTTATAATAGTTAAACTGAAATACTGTACTAACATTGCACTTTAGTAGTACTCATATACAACATGAACAAGAAGATAAGCTAAATAGAAAATAAGATATTGAGAACAAAATAAGTCCTCCTTAATTCCAGCAACATGATGAAACTTTGAAAATTCAGATGAGTTTATGTTAAGAGTTAAAAGCAAATTCTCTTTAAAATAATTTGTTGTGAGGGAAGTTTTGTCCAGGTATCCATAATATCCTTTATTAGTAGTATTTAATTTTGATTTAAATGTATCCACTGATAAATATTTGCAATTAAATTAATTTATCTGAAGTTAAAAACCAGTTTTGTTATACAGCATTAGAAATAAATACAGTAATGTACACTACTGCACTATACAGAAAAACATACATGTAACTTAACAATACTCACTACTTAATTCAATGGTCTTTTAAAGTTGCAAAATCTAACATTTAGACTAGTAATAGTGAACTTAAAATGATATTACTTACAAAGATACACAACAAATACAAAATGCTGAATATAATTCACTTGTGGTAAAGTGAGTCACTGTAAAGTGCCTTATGTAATAAGGCAACTTGTTTTGAAATTAATAAAAAAAATAAACTAAGATATACAGAACACACACAACATAAGAGCCAACTGGTCTTCCACTAATAGGATAATGTGGTCTTCCCAACCTGAGAATTTGTTCTCTTAGTTTCTTAAGTCCTTTCACCTGTTTTATTTAGCAAAAAACAAATATATGTTACACATGTACTGTATATACACAGGCTCCCAGCTCTGGGTACACAGGTATTAATAAAAAAATCTATGGTTTTATACTATAACTCTTAAGAGAACCCACTAGCTGGTGTCTGCTAAGTATCAGAGGAACCAGCACCTGTTAGGCCACCTACATCATAGCAGGGGAGAGCTTGTATGAATGACAGAGATAATAATATGAAAGCATCAGTCAAAGTAACATCATCTGTTGTTCAAAGTAACTTCATTTATAAGTTAAAGTAATTTCATCTGTAAATCAAAGTAACATCATCTGTAAGTCACAATATTATCATCTACAGTCACTGACAAATACTGTAGTGAAGAAAAACAAAATATCATAATTAATGCACCAAACATTATAAAAGGCTACCAGACACCTAACATAAGCCAACTTACACAGGGAAAAAATAGAGGTGATTCTACATACTGTACCATTATGAACTCTTCAACAGCAAATTAATTCTGTGCATCACTAACTTGAAAGCAAACCTGATTTGTAATAAATATGTCAGACTCAGGAACCTAGTATCTTGTCCAGAGGAAAACTTGACCACAGCTTTCCTTAGTGTGTATATCTGTCAGAGGCGTGCAAAGTACTGAAATTTGTTACTCATGTTAAACTACAAATAATTTGACAATCAATTAATGTACTTAAATTGAAGTAAAGTATCACTCAAGAAATATACTTCAGTAAGAGTAAAATAGTTCAAATGCTGTATACTCAAGTAGAAAAGGTAAGCTCACAAACATAACATCGATAATATATAAACAATTCATTAAAGAATGAAGTACACATATGACAAACAAACTTCATTAGCAACACTGGAACCAAATAGCTCACTGTCTGTTTCTTCAACTTAGATAATTGTTCAGAGTATGGTCAAGGAGGGCCAGCCCTCTCAGCAATAGAAGCTCCATTTGACCTTTTCAACCCACTTATCATCTTCAGCATTTTAACCAGTTTATCTAAGACTGAGTTTGCCATCCACTCAGTGTTGATACCACACCATACTTTTGTCTTCTTTTTTGGTGGAGTACTGTACTATCTCCACTGTTCTGTATCTTGGGTTCTCTGCATCACTCATTGCTTTCCTATTTACAACTAAGGTAAAAATGTCCACAAAATCCAGAAAATATCTGTGCAGCTTCATAAATCACGGAACACTGTTCCACTCAGTACTATCGCTTTATGTTTGTTTGAAGGCAAAATAAAATTAATGCTGTACTAAGCAAAGAATACAGAGCATGTCTGGCAGGAACCAAAAACCCTGGAAATATGTCACTTGACTCAGCTAGAGAGAGAGATGTTTAAGTCTAGTTACTTCACTACTCCACACCTCTGGTATCTGTGCGTGAAATTTACATCATAATCATGCATTTGCATTAGCTCTCGATTTATTTTTTGTACTGACTGTGGGCTGATTTATAAATTTTAATATAAAGATAAGATTGTGTTTTCTTAACTTTGAGTGAGTTACTTTAATGGCGTTTCAAATATATAGATGTGAGTGTACGTGTGATTAAATTTTAGTAATTATTTGTTTACTAGACCTTGTGCACTGTACTATGTAACAAAATTTTACAAAAAATATTTCTACACAATCAACATGTACTATACTGCATTTTGTAAAAAATTATATTGTGCGTAATTCACAGAGTAATAGAGATGGTTTGGTGCCAAAACAATAAAAATAAATAAAAAAAACACCATCACATACAGTACAGTACTTCAATAACACTATCAGTACAATACAGTGGTTTAATATAAATGATACAAATTAAAAATCCAGAAGCTGATGCAAGATACAGTACAACCAGAGCAGATAATATCTTTACAGTACTGCACATGTACAGTATTGTAACTTTATTAACAATAAACAATAAAAATCTGGTAATAATAAATAAGATATGAACCCAATACCATGGTACTGTATGACAAAAAGCATGTGCTAATCCATTCACTACTATGGGGTACCTATACTAAACATATAATATAAAGAACTTGTGGCATTAGGAGCCAGATCATTACATTTCTGGCACCATTTCCAAAAATATAGAGAAAGCAATACAAAAGGAACTACTGTATATTTTTGAGTCAACAATCAGGGCTTTTAGTCAGAAAAAGAAATACTGCACCTTTAAAAACAATGATCTCTTCTAATCTCTACAAATTATTCGTATCACGAGATGTATGAAACGGTTTCTTGATCATACACTTAAAATAAAGAGAGCACTGCCTGTACTACGGGTGCAAATGCTCATACGGTTACCGAGATGAACACAAAACTTGAACAGGCATTGACAACATGCCAGGAACTAATTATGTCTGAGGAGGCTTGAAATCACACAGAAAATGGTATTTTGTTTAAATTCGGCAATTCCAAATATTATGCAAATCCATGTCAAGTCCGTATCATGTCTATAAAATAAACACCTATGCTTGACTATTTTACTACACTACCGTACGATGTGTTTCAAATTGATCTGGCCACATAGTGACACATAAGGTGTTTTGAAAGTTAATCTAAAAAACAAAACAGCATACCAGGCATCTTCTATTATGACAGTAAAAAAGCTTACAAAAAGTAAAGCATATGTGAAAATAAGCAGAGCATAAGTACATTATAAGTGTCGTGTGGAATTTTCTCATTACAGTATTCTCCATATCTAATATGAACCTCCATTCATTCTTCACGATAATAATATCACAAACTAAAAACTAATAATTCTTAATTTGGTGTCAGTCACTGCAAAACAAATGTGCAAGAATCAAAAGTGTCCTCAAGTCCTCCACATGAAACCCAGTGCTCAATTCAGTCCATACCATAAATAGTTATAGTGTAATTATTCTGGGTCTCAACAATTTTAGGGAGGCTATAGCACTAAAACATTCATGACAACGGACAGCACGAACAAATACAACCTAGCCTAACAATCCTGTACAAGGTACTTACTAATTTTAAGGCTAGGTTTCAATAGATCATGATCTTGCTGTTGTCTCCCTTGGGAATGGCAGATTGAAAGAAAGAACATCACAGCTGTATTTCAGCCAACATCTTCAAGGACTATGAAATGTTTTAGATACACATTTTTTAATAGACGACAAAAATTTAACTTATTAAAAAAAATTATCATCATCACAATATTACATACCAAGCAACAATCGAGACATTACTTCACTCGTGACAAGCACCATACAGTATTTAATATACAAAGTGTTGTCTTGACACTAAAAAATTACAGCACTCAATAACGAATGTCCATTACGTTATTTGATATTAATGATTGTAGATACAGTATCACCTTGTTAAAATTTTCAAAATGAATGCTAATTACCAACTTGATATTCAAGTTGGGATTCATATAAAGTGATAATAGAAAATGTCTACTGTTTTAAGAAACATTCACACTTTGCACCTTATTTAAATATTTTGCTACAAAATAATAATGTTTTGTACATAGTAAATCCTTCTGCAAATTTTTGACGATATAGCATATCAAACTGGATATGTCAGCTTGATCCCTTGGAAACAAGAGCAAAAAGATCATTGTAAATAGAGGGATGAGAAAAAATGTTATCAAACTAGCAGCATATTTTGCTATATGAAATCACAGACATGTATACTCACCATAAAAAGTTCTCTTAACACACTAAGGGTCATACAATAAGACAAAAGTAGGAGGAGAAATCTGAACATTGCACTCAGAGGAAGTTTAATTGCAAATTAAATGACTTCTTTTCACCTGTAAATATTAAAGAGTAACATATATTATTATGAAATATTGAGAGCCATTTCACAACCAGGCATACCACCAACCATTCTGAGATGACACGAGCAATAGTGCTCATTCCGAAATCTGTTGTGCCCAGCTGTTCGAGAACTTTTTCTGGAGAATGTACATCAATGTGTAAATATTTTTGTAAACTTCACGTATATAAAATGAATTATCTTCTTAAATACATGTAACTTGAACTTGAAACATGGAAAACATGTGACAAATACATAACTGTGTAATTGTATATTTTCAGCCTTCTGGCTGCCAAGCTCTTTCAATAAACCGTTAATTATTATTATTATTATTACTACAGCAACTACTCTTCCAGCCTCTTCTAACATAGTCAATATTTGTACCGTGTTGAAAGGTGTCACAAATACGTAAACCCAATCAGTGTCCTACATGAATGACTGCCTCTTAAACTGTCATCATCATACCTAACAAGAGTATTACCGTTTACTGCATTGACATGTTGCCCACAGCCATATGTGACCTTCAGCCGACAGAGACTTGAATTAGGTGCTTCACAATGTAGCTAGTTATAACTTATATCCACACTGTCTCATCAAAATATATGTATTGATACAAGAGTTATACCTCACACAATGAAAAGTTTACCAGCTCCTAAACATTATATCTGTACCATAGTGTCTGTTTTCAATGGGCGTGCTAAAAAAACCTTATCTTTCCACAAAACACAATAACAATGAAAAAGAGAATATAGGTATGAAACAATTATTCTTTCTGCATAAAAAAAAGATTGATTTATCATTAGACTCAGGTTAGCTTTTAGTCCTTGTTGTTGAGGTCTTTACTCGGTGGTTCTTAATCTTGGGGTCCAACTCCACATGGGGTCATGAAACATTATTACTGGGGCGGTCCAACGAATTACCCAAAAGTACCCAAATGTACCCAAAAGTAACCAAAAGTATATTAAATCAGGGTAAAATCTTAACGAATATATGTTTTACATCAATAAAACCTGATTAATAATGTTTTCATTGAAATGAAGTCAAAATAATGAAATAATAAACAGCAAAAAAATGCAAAATTCCAAAGAGTCACCTATCCAAAATGGAGATATAATTACCGATGTTTCTGTTACTTTGGGGTATTTAACATAGCTGTAGGATTTACTTTTCGTTAGGTTAGGTAAGTGCATCACGATGGATCTGAGTTATCTCCCTTGTTCACAAACTCTTTGGAATTTAGCGTTCGCCAATACTATAAGTTTTTCGCTGTTTATTATTTCATCTTACAAATTATTTTTACAAAATTACACTAAAAATAATATTAAACATGTTTTGTGAATGTATAACAGATACTCGTTAAAATTTTACCCTTATTTGCTATACTTTTGGGTACTTTTGGGTACTTTTGGGTAATTCGTGGCTCTCTTACTGGGGTACACAATGGAACATGGATAAAATGAGAACAAATTGAGACCCATTGAATCTTCCACTGTAACATACAACAGACTTAATCAATTGATTACACCAGCTATAACAAATTTTAAAGGTGCATCATATACAAACACATGTTATGCAGCTGACCTTCATGCACTAATGAGTAGTGCTCCAAGATTAAACCAAGTGGTAAATTTGAAAGCAATCCAACTTCCCACTGAGTGACATCCTCTGCTACTTCTTTGTCAGTAGAGTAAATTGCAGACACCTGTAATAAGTATGCTTTCATTATCTAGATAAAAGTTTTATATATTTGGTGAAATTCTTACTCACAAAAGGGTTGGAAAGGTATGTGAGTGAGGACCTCTGGTCTAGTGTAACATAGAATATCACAAAGCCATTAATATTGACTACCTATTACGTTATTGAAACAGTACACAAATTACATATTACAGTACAACTTTATATCAAAAGTAGAACTCATTTAAAACTTTCACACATTTTTGGATAGGAACTATAGACAGCAATAAGGGGAGTGACTTGTAATATAATGTGGGTTTAAATTACCTCTCTTGCTTATCAGAAATACTATACATATACTAAAAATGTTTCCTTTTCCTTGGCCACACTAAGATGCCATGACCTTTGTTCTGACTTACTACAGTACTTGAAAACTGTAGTGTTTAAAAATTACAGTAGCGCAATTATTAACAAAGAAGCCCTGAGAGTGAAAGCACACAAGCAACTGCATATCATATATCAATACAATTCCTGTACTACTGTATTCTCCTCGTTAAATTGGGTAAAAAAATTCATTACACTTGCACTTGGAACAGAAACAGTTGACAAAAACAGTCATAAGTAAAACAAAATACCTGGTATATCTCCATAAATGTTGTTCAAAAGGGGCCTGATAAATGGTGTGGAATACAATTTCTACATTACATGTACTACTTACAGTTTTACTCCAGATGTAAACCGAAACCCCAAAAAGCTCCTCAATATCAGCATATGTAAATAAGGGAATGATGAGTTTGATATATAATGTATAAACAGAAATCATCAGGAATTTGTTCTAAACTGGAAAAAAAAAACTTGAAACACACAATCTATGGAAATATTCACATACCTCCCACATGTGACCACAACTTATTATATAACACAGACAAGACTTATAATGCATAGGCGCATTTATATAGTGGATCTACAACCTTTTCAGATGTATTAGTTACATTTAACTAACATTACCATTCTTATAAAATTTTTCATTTATGGCCTTTATATATATATTTCTATTTCTTGAGTACAGTGCAGTACACTATTACACAACATTTCCAGCACTATAACGTGATGGTTTTGTGAGATTTTATGTTGCAATTACCACACGTATATGACTAACATGAAGGCAATTTTCACTGTCCAATAACTGAACTAAAAATACAGTGCCTGTAATTGACCTGCAATTTAATTCAAGACTTCATTTTTGGCAAACTTAAAACACTGCTAGAGACTAAAATATGAGATATTTATCATAAAATTAATATAAATTTAAATTTTTTGTTCAAATAAATACATTAATAAACCTTATTCTAAATCAAAAACAGTGCTGTATAACAGCTAATTTAGTATACATAGTCAATTATTCAATGGATCATCAGGAAATTCCTAACAAATTGACAATCAAAAATTATTATCAGTTTAGATAAAAAAATACTGTACTCACACAGTTATAACTACTGGCTAATGCCTACCTTAATCAGTCCACCAAGCTTATAACTGTCACCTGAAATTTCTGGCAACAATATTCAATTAACAATAAGATCCTTACCTATCAGTATTGAAAAGCATGGTATGAAGCCAAAGCCAAAATTAAAAACTTATACAGTTCTTCCAATTTTATCATGATTTCAAACATTTCTATCACATTAAAAACACCAGAGTTTCTTTTTTTACCACAGCATTGTATAAGTGACAATACAGACTCAAGATTCACTCTGTTTAACTAATCTGGGAATTTTAGATTTCTTGGGAGTTGATGTTGTTATATCATCATCATCATGAGAGAGATCAGATGTGGAGGAACAAGATGATAAGTCATCCTCTGTAGAATCTGGAGTATCTTGAAGGAGGTTAATAGGCACTTCTGCAATGTGAGAATTATTAGGATTAGGTTCACAGCCATCTGCATCATTCACCAGTGTTGAAGTTGGAACATCTGAGGATACAACAGGTGCAAGCTCTTGGTGGACAGCAGTTGGTACATGGACTTCCTCCTCCCTTAACTCTGCCTCAGCTTCTGCTCCTTCAGATTCTGTCTCTGAATCTCCTGAATTCGACTCTTGCTTTGAAATGTTGGTCGAGTCAGGTGTCTGAGAACACAAGTCGTCAGATGTCGTGACTGCGGCTGGTAAGGTAGAAGCTGATGTTGTGTCTTTTACAGGTGGTGAAGGATGCTTTGAGGATGAATCGGGTTCATTTTCTGAGGAGTCAGGATTTAGTGACTTTATCTCATTGTCTTCATTTACACTATCATCTGTTTCAGTCGTTTCTGGTAATAAAGACGATTCAACCTCTTTCTGAGCATCTTCGTCATCAGAGCTCTCCAATTCCTGATGGTCTGAATCAACAAGTGAATCTACTTCAGAAATAACTGAGTATTTTGTTACCTCAGGCTCCATAGTACAACTAACTTCATCTGCAAGAACAACTGAGGTAGATGGGGCAGAAGGGCCTGAAGCAAATGAGTATTCAGTAACTTCTGGCTCACTGCTGTCCGTCCCAGTACTTTCTGTTTCAGTATCTACACTGCCCTCTTCTTTAATAACTGGCAAAGGACTGCCGTCTCCATCAACTGCATCCAAATCATACTCCTCATCAGAATCAGGAATATATGCTTCCAAAGGAATATCAGAAACATCTAGAGGAATATCAGAAACATCTAGAGGAATATCATGTGAAGCCTCCAAAGGAATATCTGATGAAGCCTTCAGAGGAATATGTGATGAAGCCTCAAGAGGACTATCTGCTAAAGATTCATGAGGAACCTCAGATGCATGTACATCACTATCAAACTGAACTTCTGAGGGGGTATTCAATGCAGACTCAACAGGAACATTATTATCCTCTGGAGCAGTATCAACTGGAACCTCTATGGGAGCATCTACAACCATAACTGGTTCACTAATGTCAATAACATGTGGTTGACTTTCAGCATCATCTACACAGGAAGGTGTGGGTGCTACTGGGATAACCTCCTCAGGTAAATCACTTTTACTGGATTCTGTGTAAGGAGGTACAGCTTCTTCAGATGATACACTGGACTCAGATTGAGCCCTGGAATTTTCGAGAGGTTTGCTGGTTTCCAAATACACTACTGGGGGGTATACAACTTCCTCTTGAGGTACCTTTTCAGGGACCTCTTCACATATTTCGGAAGATTCTACTACTTCAGTTTCAGGAACTTTGTCATCCTCTGTTACTGGCTCAGGTATATTTTCAGAAGCTTTTGCCTCAATAGGGGACTCTTCTGTCAAACTGTCTTGTGGAAGAGGATTAAAATCTGATTCTGGTTGTGAGATACTTTCATCACTGACAGTTTCCATTGGCTCATCAGATATCAACTCATTAACAGGCTCTGATTTTTTTGTATCTTGAACAGGCTGAAGCTGTTCAACATCTTCCTTCATGAGCTGAGGAGAAGGTTCATCAATTGGCAATTCTTGAGGCAATGATTCAGCAGCCTTACTCACGGGTATAACATTTTCCTTCCAGCCATAATCAGTTGCAGGATGAGGGGCAACAGTAATCTTTGGCTCAGTCGGTTGAGGGGCAACAGTAACCTTTGGCTCAGTTGGTTGAGGTGCAGTGGCTGGCGGTGTGGAATCCAACATAGTAGTAGGCTGTGGATTTTCAGGTTGGATTATTGGCAGTACAGGTTCAGGTGTGGGCGGAGTAACTGCCATGAGGGGTGGAACAGATACAGGGTCATTTTGAGACTGACTATCTTTAAAGGGAGGAGTGTTGGCAATGGGTTCCTCATTTAAGGACGAAACTGAAGATTCTTTTTGAGGGAGGGATGATGATAGCTTAGGGCAGTGTTCTGGATCAAGGCTTGTGAGTTTAGGGCAGTGTTCTGGATCAAGGCTTGTGAGTTTAGGACAGTGTTCAGGATCAAGGCTGTCATCATGGGGAACACATTCCTGCATCAATAAGCCATCTTCTTCATCACTGAGGGTTACAGGTTTTTTAACAAGTGGAACTGGAATGTACACAGGTACTGGAGGATGGCCTTCACCCTCTGGATTACCCTGCACAATGGGCCTGACATTTTGTGATGGACGATTATCGGGAGGAATCTCCTGGAGAACGACAGCAGCCGGGGCAATAAAACCTAGAGGAGCAACATGATTCAAGACTGGGGCAGTTTCTTTCTCATGCATAATTTTGGCTGGTGGAACTTTATCCTCAATTGGAACAAGAACATCATCCTTCACCTTAGGAGTTCCAGTGGATTTATCAGTACTGTCTGGGATATCAGAGGCTGGAGACTTTATATGACCATTGCCTATATCAGGTTCATCTAGAGATATTTTTTTAGTATCACTTTCTTCATCTACTGGAGCAGAAGCTTCCAAAGGAGCATCCTCGAGGTTACCATTTACATCAGGATCAGGGGTAATTAAGGGGCCATGTTCAGAATCAGTTGGGGGTTTGGATCGGAGTGGGCGAGCTCGAAGACATATGTAGGCATAGTAAATTCCCACTCCTAAGCCAATTAAGGCTAGAAGTAACACAAGCAACCCGGCTGCAGTTAGGCCACCACCTGCAACACAACAGAAACACTGCATTAACTTTACTATATGACAATGGATATATGAATAACAAAAACTGAATTAAAGTTATCCCGCATATGATACTCAGATTGTAATCCAAATTTAGGCACTCTTTACAGGATCTTCTTTAACATAACCCAAAACTCAAAGTGACACCCAATTTTAATCTGAAAATGAGTCAAGATCCTCAAAATATAACAACAGCTGAGCAAGGACATCTTTTTGTAATAAGAAAATCTAGGGAATATACTTTTGCTACAAAACAAAATAAAGACTCATAAGGACAAATTTTGATTGACTTCAAGACATTTATTTTTTGTTAATTTCATTTCAGTTGCCTATAATTGAGTCAAAGTAACACAAAAGAAAAACATCTACAATACTGTATTTCAGTTTTAAGTTGAACAACAAGATTTGAAAAAGTATAGGAGCCCATCTATTGAACTGTTGAGCTCATATAACTCCTAAAACAGAATATGAGTAAGATACAAGGGGTTTATTTCAGGTCACACATGCCTTTATGATATGATAAAACCACAGCCACAAGTAACAAAAAAAAAAAAAAAAAAAAAAAAAAATCATCAGAAAAATAAAGGGCTCTGCTGCAATACCACTAGTACTATATTACTACATACAAGCTGTCAAACAGTAGTTTCTATTCATACTTCTAAGGATATTAATCACCCTTAGCCTTGAAACTATAGCATGCAAAATTTTTTAGATAACCATATAAATATCAATATGAACATGCAATATAATGAATGGAAGAAGCCAATTTTCCCCACCATGTTTGAGTGGCAGCTTAATCAAGGGGCAACAGAGGAGAGTGGGGTGTGGATGTTGCTAGTAGAACTTGTTGAGGACGATGTACGTCACCAGCCATATGATGAACCCCAGGACAAAGATACCCAGAAGAACGAAGAACATTATCATCCATGGGTTCATATCTTCCTCTGGAATAAGGATATGGACCACGAGGATGACAGTGTGTGACTTTGGTGGACATCTGCAACTTGTTGCCAGTTGGGAGGTGGCAAGCTTAGTATTGTACAGTGTATGCTGTACCACAATCATCAATGTCCTGAGACTGTATGGTAGCATATAAACTGTGTGGTGGTGTTATGATGGTGTGGTAGCACTTGATATGGTAGAATGCAGACTGTAGGATGAAATTTAATGGTGTAGTGCATTACTGAATGTATAGTGGCCTTTTTTATGTTATGGTAAAATATTGATTGTATGGCAGACTGTACTGCACTTAGATGGAATAATAAAATAAGGATTGCATAACGGCATTTTGATGGTATGGTGGACTACTGTACTTATTGTATGGTAAGATTTTGATGGTATGGTGGACTAATGTATTTATTGTATGGTAAGATTTTGATGGCATGACAGAATAATGATTGTATGATGGCATTTCAATGTATGATATATAGTAATGCCGAGTGTCCTGAGACAACTTAATGGTATGACAAATTAGTGATACTAAAGCTGCATTTTGCTGATACGTATGTTGGAATTTTTATGGTTCTGTATAGCATAATAATAATCTTACGGTAACCAAAAGTTCATTTTAAAATTTAGTTCAGTATCGGGATTATTTATTCTTTTTCTAAATAATGGATTTGAAGATAAGTTTATAGATATTTAAATGCCATACTGTACTGCACTTTAAAAGCTGAAATGCACAATAATGTCAATTTCTTTATACAAAGAATTATTTTTGTTAGATTGATGGGTGTTCATACCACCACCTTTGTCATGATTCTTAATAACTTTCCAGAATGCCATGCAAGAATAAAGTGCCCAATAAAGTGGACTGCGGTGCAAGTACTGACAGGCGATCATGAACAAGTACCATGTCCTCACTTCATGTCAACAATGCATATCCAAGCTCTGTTATAGACAGCAAGCATAACTTAAGTAGTATTCCATACAGCAAGTTAGTTTCCAATAACTGTCCTGTATAATTAAATCTTTGGTTGCTGACCTCATGTCCTTCAAGCTGCTCTTGAGTTGTCGAAGTGGATGCAGTGACAATCCCAATCAGTGTGAGAATCATAATAAAAAAGTATTTTAAATGATACAGGCATACAGTACTGCACTTTGATAACATGAAGCGGCAACCCTGAATCTGTACACTAAACAATACTTGTGTCAAAAATGAAGATCCCAAAGTATATTTGTTCAGTAATCACTTCACATGCACATTCCAGGCACCAATAACCTTCATCCCTAATTTCTGATAAACTTGTTGACTAATCTCTGATTGTTTACCTGTCAATCTCTCCTGCATAAAAAATATATAAATAAAATTAATAAAACTAAGATAAAAATAAATGATCCTATCATGAGCAAACTTTCAGACTAGTGGCCTTCAACAGAAAATTTTAGAAAAATTCACTGACCACTTTTTAAGATGTAACAGTATAACAATTTCATCTTTTGTGATTTTGACTTCTTATGTGCAACTTCTCTCTATGTCAATTTAGATATACTGTATGTACTGTACTGTACAGGCAGGTATACAGGGGGTCCCCAGGTTATGAACGGGTTCCGTTCCTGAGGACGTTCTTAAGTTGGAAATGTACTTAAGTCAGAACAAACGCAATGTGCATACCGTACTTACAGAACAATGTTTTATATATATATATATATATATATATATATATATATATATATATATATATATACACACACATATATATATATATATATATATATATATATATATATATATATATATGTATATATATTTTATGAAAATCCACAATGAAAACGTGGATAAGATAAATCTTGATAAAATCACACGGGAAAATGGAAACAACGGAGTACCTTAGCTTTCGTCTTTATTCAAGACATCTTCAGAGGCAACTGGATTACATGGACAGAGAGAGGCTTAAATATACAGGGTGACCTAAAAACATGAGGTCAGGTCAAAATGATGACATCCACTAATCCCCACACCAACACACACGTAGAAGCTTGTCCCGTTAGTTCGGTCCCTCAAGCTTCTAAATATTAATGTTGTTTTCAAATATGACTCAACCATTACTAATATGTTAATAAGGAATAGCCCAAGTTTGAATGTAAATGGTAGTGTTTATTGTATTCCATGTAGCAAATGTAATTGTAATTATGTAGGTCAGACAGGAAAAACACTGCAGCTTAGAATCAAACAACATAAGTATAATATTAGAACTGCATCTGAAAGCAGTGCCTTGTTCGTTCATGTTAGGAATAATAATCACCCCATTGCTTGGGAAAAAAGCTTAGAAGTTTTCAAATCATCTTGTGTCACAGAAAGACTTCTTGTTGAAGCTAGTTTGATTAAGGAATTAAAATCAATAAACCTTAGTGATGGTCAGTTCAAAACTGATAATATGTTACATAAATTTATTTGTCAGTGGCCCAAGGTTAAAAATGCTTTAAAAACCTTTGATCTAGATGTATGATAGTTATTTTGTGGGTCCCCTTTTTTCTGACCTGACTTGACTAGTCACGTCACCACCCTTCTCTTAAGCTCCTCTACGTGTGTGTTGGTGTGGGGATTAGTGGATGTCATCATTTTGACCTGACCTCATGTTTTTAGGTCACCCTGTATATTTAAGCCTCTCTCTGTCCATGTAATCCAGTTGCCTCTGAAGATGTCTTGAATAAAGACGAAAGCTAAGGTACTCCGTTGTTTCCATTTTCCCGTGTGATTTTATCAAGATATATATATATATATATATATATATATATATACATATATATATATATATATATAAAACACTGCAGGCCGCACACCACACATACTAATTTCTCTAAATCTTCTGCACTAGAAAAAAAGGTGATAATCCCTGCTCCACAAACAGGCTATGTTGAAGGAACTGTAAGTCACTGAATAGTGATATCTGACAGGAATACAGACACACATGAAACGTCACTGAATAGTGATACTGTATCCTGACATGTATTGATGAATAGTGATAACGAAACACGAATACAGTACTGTACTGGGTCTGGCTCAGTTATGGAAACTGATCATTTGCTGTTGAACCATTGATGAGGCTGTAAAATTTCTCTTGTATAGTACTGTACAACATTTCCAAATAAATACAGGGTATTAATACTGTACTGTACTGCCATAACCTCTATGGCCACAATCAAAATTACAATAACAAACATTGTATGATAAAGTCCCTACCCACAGAGATAAAAACTAGGGTAGGTCAAGTTTTATCATTAGCCATCATTCTGGACACAAACCATAAAATATAAAAGACATTTTAACTATTAAATAACCAGAGGAAAACAAGATTTTGCCGTATAAAAGAGCATGATGTCAATTGGTTTAAAAAAAAACTTATTTTTAAATGCCACAAAACTGGTTTCCTACTGTATTTGTATGTACTGTAATATGCACACATTAACATGTACAGTTGCCAGCTAAAGTCCTCTCACAACTTGCTACACAGGGCTGTGGGAGAAGTTTTGCTGGCAACTGTACATTATACACCTGTCTCCCACAATATATCATACTTAATCATGTCAATATACTGTACTGTATTCAGTGCTATAATTTCTTCACCTATTGCATGGGCAATAAGATAACAAATGTCTTCTCTTAGCATCCGTTTCTTGGTTGGAAAAAAAAAATATATTAGCAAGACAGCCAAGACTCAATATAAAGGCAGATCTTCCCCAGGAATAAAGAAAATACCCTAAATTGAAGTTATAAATGAAAAAGATGATGACTACCCAAGCTCATCTGAAACGTTTCCACTCAAACATGGAAGCCAAACCCCTCCCCCCATGATAACCATTCAGGGTTAATACAGAAATGTTTCCCCAGTGAAGGAGACAACAGGAGCAAATTTTTAACTTATCCCCAACAGGTTATTTGTTATGCATATAAGTTCCAGTTGTTTTTTTAATTTATGTACAGTATACAGTACCATGAGGTGTGCAATACTGTACAAACTAAAAACTAAGTTTGTGTGTGACCTGTTGACCAATGTTACCACTATATTCTGAGATGACACTGGTACGTTATATTATGAGACAGTGTACTTGTTGTTTCTGCCATTATTATGCTGTTCTATATTTTGGCGATAACATTAACAATCGGTAAAATCTAAATTAAGCAATACCTTGCTGAACAAGTATCATAAATTGTATCATTCCTCCCTTGGCTATATATTTTTTAAAAAAGGTACAAACGATTATTTCCAATAAACATGAGAAAATGGGGGTGGGGATAAAGATAAGATGCCCTTCTTCGCAGAGTGAGGGTGGGGCACATTCCCATCCCCTCATGGTTTACGACTCAGCCCATTCTGCAAACATACTGTTCATTACAGTACAAGTATTGATTTTGTCTTTAGCACCCATGCTAGTACGGATAAACCCCATTTCGTCACCAACCCGGTTCGTCACAAAAAAAAAACACATTTCGTCACCAATATCAAATCCGCTTCGTCACCACTGGTATTAGAGTGACAAATTGTAAGTTATTGTTTTACACGAATAGATATTACATATGTATACAGTCGACTAGAGAATTAATGTCATTATTATACATGAATATTTATTATTTGATAAAGAAAACGATTAAAACAGTGGTAAATAAACAAAATAGAGAACAAATGAAGGTGATCCGACACCAGCGCATAAACCACCGAGCAGCAAAGAACAATCTCTCTCTATACCTCCTTGTCCCTCTTCTTCACAGAGAAGCCTCAATGGTTGATTTGCAATTACAACTAGACTAGTTGAACTAGTTGATGAGTACAAGTTAAAAATCGTGCACAAGAGAAGCAAATCATGACAAACAAGCGCGTCCCTGGAAGCTGTGGGATGAATATGAAGAAAAAAAATATCACTTCTAATTTCCAATAAATTTGTCAGTGTCTTCTTCCAAGCTTGTACGACTACTAACAATGTTTTTATTTATTTATTTTTTAATTTTAGTCTTTCACATATTGTTTACGTGAGATGATTGCAGGCGTATTAACAATGTTTTTATGTTGGTTTCGTTTTTGTCTTTAATAAAATTGTGTAAGTGAGATGCTTGCAGGAGTAATGACGTTTTTATTTTTTACTTTCGTATTTAATAAACTGTGTTAGTGAGATGCTAGCATGATCCACTGTATTGGTATGCCGAGGCATAACTTCGTAATACATTTTTGTAAATTAGGTGTTTTGATTATTTTCTATCCCAAGCAATAGCTATTTGGACAAATTTGGTGAAATTTTCGTGTATATATTGATGATTTAATTATGTAAGAATTTTGTTATGTATTGCCCTTGTAATGGTGATGGGAATGAACGCGGTGACGAAACGGGTAAAAAAATGTGGTGACGAAATGGACACACCCCACTAGTACCAATGCTTTTCCAAACATTCTCAACTACAATTACATCTTTATGATCAAGTGGTGATACAAATATCTACTTTCTCCCATACATTTTTCAGCAAATTCGCTCACTCTAATTGTAAAAAAAAAGAAGAAAAAAGTCAAAGATACCGTACAGTATATTTTACAAAATTACAACTTTCTCACCAAATTACACGAAAGAGGAAACCAACCTCAGCGCAACGAGGAAGATTATCCACCTAACATAATCTTGCTACCAGTGCGATCGGAACTAACAGACACTAGGTGTACAGTACGTATTATGTGTAACAATGTATAGCACAGAAATTGGTAAAATAGAAATAACAATAAATGATTTTTTTTTACGTTTCAAAGATGACATACTGTACGTAATAAGTATGCCAAGTATGCATAAAAGTACACCTTGACTTAATTAACGCTGGACAAAAAAGGCGTAAGAAACATATACAGTAGTTAGTTAGCAAACGAAAATAAAATAATTCGACTACCTGATCCGTCATTAAGAATCTTGAAAAGAATATAGAAAATGTTAAAGTATGGAAATCAATCATTTAAGACACGTCACAAGAGGAATATTAGCATATCATTATACAGCCGCATTATATGCAGGTTTATAAAAAGAAAACAATGATACAGACCTGCGTGACTAACCTCTGGAGCATCTTGTCTCACTCAGCCTTGTAGCTGGGGCGAGGCTGGCGCAGCCTGGCCCATCACCATCTACTAACTAGTACTGACGACGTGTCCTGCCTCACCCTCCACCTCACCACTGGTCCCTCTGACCTACTTACCCAACATTACCTAACACCTTTCCCTCTCACCCCCCTTCCCATAACACCCCTCCTGGGCCCCAGCGCAAATAACAACCACCGTCTTCCCAATATACCCCCCTCTCTCCTACACCCCCGCTGGGTATTTCCTTTTCCCGCATGGCTGCTGCCAACCGGAATATGCTGGACACAAACATTCAAATATTCCAAAGCTCCAAACTTAATCTTCGTCTAGGTGAAATGTGTATGTTATTTTAGTTACCGTGTTTATGACGTACATTAAAGGAATCATTAAACCGTAATCCAAAGCTTATTTAAAAGCTCCAATATGGTATTATTCTAATCCGGAAATTAATATTAAAAACATACAGTATCATTAAATCTATCTTTATTAGAAATTCTGAATCGAAAAGAAAGCAAAAATTATCTTTATTATTTTTTTTCAAAGACGCTCAGCGATTCTTATATTGTTCATGTGTAAACCTCGAATAAATAAGATATAAATTCATGCTACAGAGTTTATGATTTTTTTGGCCACGTGCCATTAGTTTCTATGTACAAAATGACGTAAAGTCAAAGACAAAAGTTATGTCACGGTTTTGTCCCATGATTAAATATAACTTGCGAAACATTATGAGAGCCCCCTACCACAAGGCAGAGCGCATATGTTTTCACCAAATTTCACGACACGACATTTGTCTTTCATTGTACACCGACCTGATGTCGTATTTGTCTACTAATTCTCATGACAAAATCTCCCAATCTAAACACGTTTCTACACTCGCATCCATTCTGTGTTGTTGTTTCTGGATAAATGATAAAGTATTAGTGGCATCAAGTGTAATTTTTTTCCACGACCAATCGATCACGTGGTCTGGTGTCATCTCACTTGGACAATCGTCTTTTTTTTTTTGGTACATGTTCAGCCATCCCATCCAAGAAAAAGGTTCCCATAAGACGATTATACAACTAAAAATTGTCCATACATCACAAATTCTATTAGAAATACTGTGTTCTTATAGGAATATATTAGGAAATATATTTAGATGGTCATCGAGACTAGCAGAACTTGATGTGTCCCACTCATCCCTCAACGGGAAATGAACTCTTGAATCTGGACAGTAGACCTTTATTTACGAATTCCTTAACCTCTCAAACTGCTATAACACAAACAAAAAACAAACACATATTGCGTAACCTTTTCAAATCAGAAATAACAATAATGGTACAGAAATTTGAAGTGTGTGTGTGTGTGTATTTTTAAGCTAGGGGTTACCAATGTAGGCAAGACAGAATTTTTGTCCCAGAGACGCGATACAAAATCTTCACAATTAAAATAATTTTAAGAGTACGGAAGAATGTCAAGTTTTACTCCTCTTATGACACGATAGCAGTCAAATGAACTTAAGTTTTCGACTACGTGAATCCAGCTTAATCTAATCTAAATAACCCACAGCAAGTTATTCTAATTAACGTACTATAGGCTACTGTAATTAATTTTGTTCCTTTTACCATAACAGTTTCTGATAAATCCATATATATATATATATATATATATATATATATATATATATATATATATATATATATATATATATATATATATATAACGCTTCGGATAGGCCAATTTAGGTACAAATATTTCCCGAGCGCTTTCAATGGCCCTATCAGTTAAACATTACGTCTTGCCACCTTTTTTGAGAGGCCTAAACAGGTAGAATTGTTATCGCACACTGGAACTTCTGATCGGCCAAGCCAGTTATATTTGTCTACGTATCAAATCCCGTTTATCTTGTACCGGAACATGATATGTCAGAAGGTTGTGACACACCTGGGAATGGCAAATCCGAAACTTTGCTTGCGTGGGTGCTCAGCCTTCAAGTTTTTGCAAGGTGACGTGAAAATGTATTTACAGTAGATTGTTCACTTAGTTATGACATAAAGATGGATTTTCTGAGATCTTCACATTATCCCCAAATATTACATATGAGAATGTATTTAACATGTTCACCGAGGCGACGACAAAGACAGATTTTCGCAAGTTCGTACGATAATATTTCCCCTTAATTGGTAACGTGAGAACGCATCTAACGTGTTCATTTAATTAAGACACGGTGATGTGGCAGTCATGATGGCGTCGGAAAAATACAGAAACTTCGGGGATTAATGACACTAATATGTTCTAAATTAAGAGGAAAATAAAGAAGGCACACTAGAAATCTTAAAGCAAACACGTGATGAATTTCCATTACCCCCTCTGCCCACCCACACCATCCGTCCCCCATATAGGATACAAGACCCCCACCCACCCCCTCTCATTCCCGGCCTTGTCCTACTTTATCCAAGCGGAGAAACGGCCAACAGGATAAATAGGGGAGAAATGGGGCCGAGAGGATGAATGAGCGAAGGAAAGTGAGGGTGGGTGAACAACATTCCTTTAGGTCACTTCCTGCGTACTTTGTAAACACGTGAATGAAACCAAGCGCGCTCACAGACCTTGAAGTGCTTGAAGAGAAGATACAATAGTTAAAACGGAACTAAAAACACGTACGGTTTGTCTGACACCCTATGTTATGGATTAAAAGAACAAATTTTTCACTAATATAATGATACTAAGAAGCTAAAACATAACAAAATATCATGGTAATACATCACCGTTAAGCGCCCTTACCACAAAACTGAGGAAATTTCTCAAATAGAAAATAAAAGCTTTCTTAACACATGAACCCCCCGCCCCGGCACGAGGAATACATTGATACAGTAATTTATGTCTAGGAGGCGAAGATGATAAAATCTCCCTGTCCGGTCTTGTTGATTTCTCTTCGAAAGTTTTATATATTTTTTTTTTCATTTTAGAAGATAAATATACACAATTGTAATTTAGACTAAGTAAGGGGAGTTTAAGTTGGTTTATTTGGTTTACTTTATGAACTGTACATTTTATGCAAGACAAGAACACTTACAGTAAGTTATCGCATATAATTTTTTTTAAGTGAATCAATTTCTGGAAAAGTGTATGTAATCATCTCAACCCGGACATAGATCCCACCTTCCTTTGGCTTTAACGAGAATAAACAAACAAAAGCCCAAGAAAACAAGAGTAGACAAAAGTTAAATCATTATGAAGGTTAAAAATAACATAGAAAATCTACCTACACAATATATGGATGAACAAATAGGTACAGTATAATGTATTTTATTATCAATCGTGTGTGTGTGTGTATATATGTGTGTGTGTGTGTGTGTGTATATGTGTGTGTGTATATGTGTGATGTATGCATTTTTTTCCAATATGAAGTCCACATCATTTCCCGTATGCTCTTACCCAAGTATCTTCTTCATTATATACATTTAGTTTGCTATAATTATGTCCGAGATATTAGCAGTCCATTAACGTTACTGACGACAATTGAGTGATGAGTAATTGGACTTCTGAAGCTAAATTCGAAAAAAGCTATATATCTTGAATCACACACCATTAAGGTCATGACTGATGCTGTGTGTGTGTGTGTGTTGATACACGTGCAAGTTGGAAAAATAATCCTGCAATTGCAAGACCAACTCTGCTCATCTCCTTGCTGCCCCTTGCAACATGTTGGTCTATCATAACAAGTTATGCTATTCGTCTAAGTTCCCTTGTTTTCACCGACACCACATACAAACATATGTGTGTGTGTATGTTGTGATCTGAGGTTCAATTGTGGTGTAACCTAGCATATAACACTATACAACTATCATTTTCATTATTATATTTATATTAACAAATAAGAGCACACACACACACACACACAGTGAAACTTTTGACTACTTCATATTATCAGCTGATTACTACGTTAAATCACCGCATTATACTCCTTAACGTAACACTATAATCTCTGGTCATAATATACAATCGTCTGCCATCACTCGGCTATCAGTTCATCCCAGCCTTACTCAACTGGTGGTGCCATTTATCAAAGCTATGACACTGAACTCTGACCCCTTGGAGGCATAAACAAGGCGGCCCAAGGCGTTGTCATGTTGAAGATACAATACGTGTATATATGTCAAGTACGAACACTACACCAGCTTCCCTTCTACAGTTAGTCTGCTCACACATATAGTGTAGTTCGGATACTGAGGGCAATGACCGCCTTATTCTTACGGTACCAAAACCTAACCCAACCTAATCACATGTAAATATGACAACTTAGCTTAACCCAACCACAACCAAATTTAACTCAATCTAACCACACAACCAAACTTAACCCAATCTAACCACATTCAAATTCGAGTCCTGCTTGACCCGGACACACATAAGAAGGGTGTTTATCCAGTGTGGCACAACTAAACATCACAGGTTTCCTTCGGGTGCTTCAGTTTCCTTCTGTATCAACACTGGATAATAAAGTTGAAAAAAAAAAAAACCGCCCGACCTGATGATCAACTGATTAAGTTATATGATAAAAAAAAATACAGTAAAAAAAAAAAAAAATACTCTGACTCTAAAACGACACGTATATTCTGCCTACACTTTCGCCACACACACACACCAGCGTGGGATACGGACAAGGTCGCCTAAACGTATTAAAATTCACGGTTCCTGTTTAGATTAGGTTACCACAGCTGCCAGATACTCCCGACGTAAAAAAGAGCTTGCCTCCCCCAGCAAAACTTTCCTACCCCCTCCAAAGTCGAACTAAGCTGGGAGTGGGAGGCGAGTGAGGGAAATGTGGGGAGTGGGTGAGGGAAATGTGGAAAGATGAGTTAGGGGAGGGGGGTAAGGGAGGGGAAATGGGCTGTTCTAGCACCGTTGTGTCTGATTAACAAACACACCAATAAACTACTCACAATAACTCCTAGCTCACAGCAGGACCAGAGGTTGTGGTGTCTGGGACAAACAACGACTTCCTGCTCCTCTCTGGAGATAGTACAGTAGCCTTTAAAGTTAAGCAGATCTCTCATAATCCGTAACAGGCCAGAGAGCAAAATCACATCTACATCTACATCTCTCTCTCTCTCTCTCTCTCTCTCTCTCTCTCTCTCTCTCGGGAGCTCATAACTATGCTTCTCGTAAAGTCCAACAATGATCTTCGATGAGAACGCACAGTTGCTCCTCATAGGAACTCATAGCTATAGCATCCCATAAATAACTATTTATAGTACATACTGTATATAGTAAAGTGTTACCGCAAATAAAATTCAAACACGGAACAATCCTTGCCTCATAGTGTCTCCTAGTAGTTAAAAAGACTGTAACAAAAGATGAATAATATCTTTATGGTGATCATTATGGCTGGCTACAAACTGTGGAGGGGAGTGTGGTGAGGGGTGGGGAATGTGGTGAGGGGTGGGGAATGTGGTGAGGGGTGGAAGTGTGGTGAGGGGTGGGGAATGTGGTGAGGGGTGGGGAATGTGGTGTGGGGTGGGGAATGTGGTGAGGGGTGAGGAATGTGGTGAGGGGTGGGGAATGTGGTGAGGGGAGACGAATGTGGTGAGGGGTGGGGAATGTGGTGAGGGGTGGGGAATGTGGTGAGGGGTGGGGAATGTGGTGAGGGGTGGGGAATGTGGTGAGGGGTGAGGAATGTGGTGAGGGGTGGGGAATGTGGTGAGGGGAGAGGAATGTGGTGAGGGGTGGGGAATGTGGTGAGGGGTGGGGAATGTGGTGAGGGGTGGGGAATGTGGTGAGGGGAGAGGAATGTGGTGAGGGGAGAGGAATGTGGTGAGGGGTGGGGAATGTGGTGAGGGGTGGGGAATGTGGTGAGGGGTGGAAGTGTGGTGAGGGGTGGGGAATGTGGTGAGGGGTGGGGAATGTGGTGAGGGGTGGGGAATGTGGTGAGGGGTGGGAATGTGGTGAGGGGAGAGGAATGTGGTGAGGGGTGGGGAATGTGGTGAGGGGTGGGGAATGTGGTGAGGGGTGGAAGTGTGGTGAGGGGAGAGGAATGTGGTGAGGGGTGGGGAATGTGGTGAGGGGTGGGGAATGTGGTGAGGGGTGGAAGTGTGGTGAGGGGAGAGGAATGTGGTGAGGGGTGGGGAATGTGGTGAGGGGTGGGGAATGTGGTGAGGGGTGGGGAATGTGGTGAGGGGAGAGGAATGTGGTGAGGGGTGGGGAATGTGGTGAGGGGTGGAAGTGTGGTGAGGGGAGGGGAATGTGGTGAGGGGAGGGGAATGTGGTGAGGGGTGGGGAATGTGGTGAGGGGTGGGGAATGTGGTGAGGGGTGGGGAATGTGGTGAGGGGTGGGGAATGTGGTGAGGGGTGGGGAATGTGGTGAGGGGAGAGGAA
Source organism: Homarus gammarus (assembly GCA_958450375.1). Lineage (NCBI taxonomy): Eukaryota > Metazoa > Arthropoda > Malacostraca > Decapoda > Nephropidae > Homarus > Homarus gammarus. The sequence goes on from CAUDMG010001456.1 coordinate 177,051, forward strand.
TGTGGTGAGGGGAGAGGAATGTGGTGAGGGGAGAGGAATGTGGTGAGGGGTGGGGAATGTGGTGAGGGGTGGGGAATGTGGTGAGGGGTGGGGAATGTGGTGAGGGGTGGAAGTGTGGTGAGGGGTGGGGAATGTGGTGAGGGGTGGGGAATGTGGTGAGGGGAGAGGAATGTGGTGAGGGGAGAGGAATGTGGTGAGGGGAGAGGAATGTGGTGAGGGGTGGGGAATGTGGTGAGGGGAGAGGAATGTGGTGAGGGGTGGAAGTGTGGTGAGGGGGGGAATGTGGAGTGGTGAGGGGGGAATGTGGTGTGGTGAGGGGGAGTGTGATGAGGGGAGGTAAGTGTGGTGAGGGAAGTGAGAGGAGTGTGAGGAAGGGAGAGGGGTGTAGGGAGAGGAGAAGAGAGTGAGGAAGGAGACTATATCAAACTTCACCAACTACCAACAGTAGTTACCACTTAACCTCACCTACCCTCATGATAACCTAACCTGCCCCTATAACCTAACCTACCAGTATAATAGCCTGACCCTATCTACCCATAAAATAACCTAACCTACCCTTATCATAAAGTATAACCCAACTAATCCTTATAAAAACCTAACCTACACCTTTAATTATACAATACCTCCATTTATAACCAGGTTTCCAACTAGGCTAATGTTCTATACAAGGGGACGAACACTAGACCTGGGCTTCCAATCAGGCCAAGAGGGAGGAAGCCTCATATATATATATATAGTAAGATTTAACGGGTGAATGAGTCTTCGCTAAGGTGGTGTGAGCCTGTCCCTCATATGGCTTCCACCCTCTCTGTCTCTCATTTGATTCCGAGTACCTGAAACGGCATACTCAATTTGCTCCCTGCACTCCCTCCCTAACCACAGCCAAGTCCAAGGGGGTCAAAACTCAGCCCGATGATGGCAGAAGCTACAGAATTACAGATTACTGAACCCGTTTTGAAGTCATACTGTAATATATCCACCTAGCAAGTCTAATTACACTGTAATATTATTTGGTCTTCGAGTTATCGTATTCGAAACTCCAACAGGGACGGAATTTAGTAGTCAAGAGAGGGAGATGGTGGCGTCGGGGGGTTGACATCTGCGTCACCTGAGCCCGGATACTCAAGGAGGCGTACGCTAATTTGTTTTGCCATAAACAGATAAATTGTACCGGAAATTTTCCCCCCACACACTCATCATTCTGTCACTTTATGTAACTTGCTGACAAAACCCTTGCCCCCTTGGGGGCAGTATAAAAAAAATGTTTCCTCTCAGTTGGAACCTGATCGCATTGACCTGACTGCCTCAATCTATACGACAAAGGTGCCAGCCATAATAACATCAAAATTACACTAAATTTCTACTGTAATTACTGTAGATGGGTTAACTCGTCCTTAGCATCGAGGGAAAATTAATGTACGAAATTTTGAGAATCACAACATTGGGTTCTCAAAGGCCCATGATTTACGTTCCCTTTCATTCCTGGGGACATGTTAACGTGTCTAATTACCACAGAATCTAGTTGCAATTCACACGGCATACTGTCCACCAAGCTTTCTATCACAGATTAAACGAGACGTGGGATACTTTCTCACGTCTCAACTAAAGGCAAACTTGAAGGTACGAAGATTTGAGAATGTGAGTCAAAGATCTCAGTACAGTAAGAGGAGCTGACTGTCTAATGCTAACCTTTCTTGTTGCTATGTACCGTTGCCTCTCACCTTACACATTGTTTTCTGTACAGCTTCTCCTGATAACACCGATCTTTTTTTCTACATTACAAGTGGCGGCGAAGCTCCTCTCATATGTCACGACTCACCTGAACGGAGCGCGCCTTCTGTTACCGTAGACAAAAAAACTCTTATATGTAGTTATGCATCGTAATAAATTAATATATTAAATCAAAATGGGACACGTACAGTCAAGTCATAATCACGTTCTACCTTGATATCAAAGCTTGACAGGTAACCCGCGGGGAAACAAAGAAGGGTTGAGTAAAAAATTGGACATAGTATATTAAGCCATAAACACGTTCTTCTATATAAAAAAAAATCACACGTCATAAACTGAAAATAAAATGAAAGAAGGACATGTATCAAGACACACCAAAACTTCTCTAGCAAAGCAACTGTACTCAGGTCGGTGGATAACGAAATTTTAAGCCCACTCTGCACTACCGTAATTACATTTTTCCCTCAGCTAAACAATCTAAGAGAAAAAATGAACTTTATCTATAAGGAGCTCCCCATGTGAGGCAGAGACACCCAGGAGGGGGTAGAGTGCCGGGGAGTACTGTGTTAAAAAGCAGCAAGCAAGCAGGGTTAAGGGATAGCAATAAGCACCTGGGAGGAAAAAATCAGTAGTAGCAGCAGAAGCCCTTCAAGAGGAAGGCTTACGTGACCCGCATTAAGAGATGAGGTTAATCCACTTCTATATTTACCCTGAAGATAGTGGTGTGGCCATGTTCGTCTGCCTTACACCATATCATCACACTCAACTGTTACTTACTCATGGTGACGACGACCTGTGCCTCCGATACGACAACACGGCAGCGCTCACCACCACACAAACCACGGAAATAATAAAAACGAGATTATGAGATCACACAAGAAATAAGTATAGAAAAAATAAATGATGCAGTTCACTTTGAGAGATTAATAAAAAAAGGTGCTTCAGTTAATGGGATAAATATCTGAGATTACAGATGGAATAAAATTGGTGAGAATTAAAGAGAGTGCTGTTTGGGAACGTAGAGTGAGATGGAAGGTAATGTGAAGATCTAGGGGTGAGAGATAGAATCAGTGGGGTGATGGGGGGACCTGGGGAGTGGTTGGTGGGCGAGGGAGAGCCTCTGTGGGTTTGGGTTACGAGCCTAGGCGCCTGGACCAGGGGTAGGCGGTGGGAAGGGGGTGGCGGAATAAAGGCGCCACGCACCACTATACCAGCACCTTCACACAACCTCTTAGGTGCAGTGACCGCCCGCTCACTACCTGGGGCCAATACAACTTTATGTGTGAGACAAATATTAGTGTTATAACAATACTTGCAAATGGACAAGAAAGTTACACAAAAACATGAGACAAAATACAAGGGAAAACCTGTAATAAGTACACACAGGAAAAACAAAGGTACTGAATAACAAAGAAATAACAAAAAGTACAATAATGGAATATATAATAGTCTCAAAATAGGAACATATGAAGATTACAAATGGGAATTTAAAAGATCATAAGAACCAAGAAAATATTTCTCTAGAACCCAAACAAAAGGTGTGAAAGGAAAGACGATGGAGGAGAGTCAAAGAAAACTGGGAATGATTAAGAGAGTAAGAGTGAGGAGCACGTGGGGAGCGTAGTATATAGTGGTGGAAGCCAGGGGTTGAGCAGTTCTCACGCCCCTTGTACTTGTTGTTGTTATCGCCACACACGGCTTGATGAGTCGACTCAGACCTGCCTGAACTCCCCCAACGTCGTCCTTTGTGGCGTTCAAGCTTCTAGGATTGGTGGATGGACTTGTGAAGGAGAGAGGTAATGGTACTAAGTCAACTTGATCCAACAAAGGTCTCCTCGCTTCACGGGCTGACGAATTAGCTCTGGGGGAGGGACCAGACCTGCATCCCCAGCCTAGTGGCGTCCACTCGGTTCACTTGAGGACACTGTAGCTGGCAGGTTGGTTTGGTCTCACTCAACCCACATGCGCCTGAGGGAGATGGCTCGCTGACGCTAGATCCCACGTCAGGTTGTATTCCAGTGGACACTCTTGGTAACTCCACACCTCACCAAGGAGCATGCACTTTTTTTCCCGCTTCGCTTAGCTACAAACGAGTGAGTGTCCACACCACTCGTTCGGGGCTGTCTACCTTGTCCACTTTATCATCATTATATCACATTTCTCTGTGTACACTGTAACTGTCATGTACCATCGTCGCTGACACTTTATGGTACAGTTTGTTTCTCTGACCGGCTCACCTAGTTGACACGATCACGCCAACATCATCATCACCACAAAGATCAACTGTAGGCACTGAGTATAACGACGTCTCTGTTATCACATGATACTCTGCTTAAGAACACCTCACTGTCTTTACATTGACCTGTTTAAAACGACATAACCAATCATTAACACTAACATCACGAAGTCTTTAAAATGAGCTGGTGAAACGACACATAATTTAACTACTACATCATCACGAAGAGTCTCACACAATGAAATGTTAAACACACACACACACACACGCCATCCACTGGGTACGGAAATAACATTAAATCACGTAAGTTATCACCAGTTACATCAACCGAACTAAAATTATACATACATACGTATTACAACAGTATCTAACCCCTCAAAACACTACAACTATAATATCGCCTGGGGAAAAAAACCCGCCCCAAACTACGCCTTCTACAGGATAGTACGTTTTACTCTGGTTCCTGAGGGTGTCGTAGCGGCCCTGAATGAACTGCAGTATATCTGCCCCTGAAGTTAATTGATAAAAACACCATAAGGGCCTTAAGGCGAATATCGTAACTTAAAGGGCGAGTATTGAAGACATTAAAGGCGAGTATCGTAGACCTTTAAAGGGGCCAGTATCGTAGACTTTAAGGACGAGTATCGTAGACCTTAAAGGCGAGTATCGTAAACTTAAAGGGGCGAGTATTGTAGACCTTAAAGGCGAGTATAGTAGACCTTAAAGACGAGTACCGCAAATCTTAAGGGCGAGTATCGTAGACGTTAAAGGCGAATATCGTAAATCTTAAGGAAGAATATCGTAGACCATAAAGGGAGAGTATTGTGGACCGTGAGAATGAATAAGGTTAACCGCAAGTATGAGTGTGTTGGCGGTGCGCTGAGGTGTGTGTGTGTGCAGTCACCCAATAGCCCTAACACTCACCTAATATACAAGTCAAGTCATTCATGAAGCCAAAGTCATTATTGTATTGCCGTTATTATCATTATTATTATTGTATTATCATTATTATTATTAAGAGGTTAAGGCGAAAACCACATACATTATAACAACCCCAACGAACTTTCCCGCCAAACACACTTCTCATGTAAGCGTCTGTACAGTAAACCAGTCAACAAACATATTTATCTCTGCATCTTTATTTACCTCCTAATTTCTGTATCATGTTATATATTTTTTGTAATTAACTTTCTAATTTTCTAGACAATAGACACGTGCATTGAATAAATAAAGAAGATTTGTTATTTTCTTGGGTTGTGCTGCGGGAGGGAATGTGGATAGCTCGGTGCCTCAGACTTGACCGCAAATCAGAAAAAAAAAGTCGTGTAAACCACCAGAAAATAGCCTGTGAGGTAATAACCAAAGCAAAGAAAAGACAAAACAAACGAGAAATCACAGAAAAGTGGAATAAAAAAAAAGGCTTAAAGAACACAAAATTTACGTTAAGTTTTATAGGATAACTTTGCGGATAAGATGATGATGATACTACTACTACTACTACTACTACTACTACTACTACTACTACTAATAATAATAATAATAATAATAATAGAATCGGAAATATAAAAAAAAAATACTACTAACGGTTACAATACTTTAATAATAATAATAATAATAATAATAACAATACCGGTTACAAGATAAAACACTAAAAACGAACGAAAGAAGAAAAAGCACAATACAACAATTACAATCAAAACTTAAAAAACATAAATAAATAAACCGCCCAGTTACGAAAACCAAGAACATATTAGTCTGGGGTAAGTGTTCTTATAAATATTACCGTCCACAGCAACAGGTGAGAGAGACACAGACATACACTAAAGGTGACCCGAGAAGAGAAACAGGCTAGTAGGAAAAATGAGGTGTTGACGGTTACTAATTTAGCGTCGCCTTCCCGCAGCTATTAATGTTGGGACGGAAGCAAGGACGGATGGACAGACGGACGGACATGTCAATATACTCTAACATGTTTTAGAGGATAAAGTGAGTGAATGAGGGAGGAAGTAACAAATAAAAGCAGATTAATTACAAAACCATCCATTAAAAACTAAGTATATAACAAGTTCCTCCTGGGGTAGTATGATAACACTACGACAGGTTGGAAAAACAATCAAATTAATTTTATGATCAATTCACCAGGTCAGCTACGATCGCCAAAAACTGCGTAGCTCTGTGTTTTCAATGGTGGTCAAACTAACTCAAAAATTTCAGCGAATAGGTCAAATGAAACAACCCCCCAAAGCTAGAGCATGGTGGGTTATGTTTACCTACAAGTGACAAAACACGACTCTTGCGGTAGACGGAACAGAGAATGTGAACAACGTACCAAGAATGTAAACAAATTAGATGAAACAAAAGTTTTACATCGAATCCAAGTGACGAACACCGACCCACCACAAATGAACCTCCAGCACCGATACTTAAACAATATTGCCTGCCTATAACAGCGTAAAGAAAGACAGACAGACAGACAGACAATAATAACAGGAAGGACATGCATATCTCCCCCCCCCCCCAAAAAAAAAAAATGATAGAATAATAATACAAAAAAAAGGTGGCGGTGAGACGTGAGAAAGGTCTAAGTGAGAAAAATAATGGCGGCCGTCAAACTTGCGGTCTACCCACATCCTAATGTTGTTGTCTCCCCCCCGCCCCCGCCCTGCCACCCACACCTGCACCCACACTGTTGTTTTCTACCTCACCTTTGTCCCACTACCTCTGTCTGTCTGTTTGTAACTCTGTCTATCAATGTCTATCTGCAACTGTGTGTCTATCGATGTCTATCTGCAACTGTGTGTCTATCGATGTCTATCTGCAACTGTGTGTCTATCAATGTCTATCTGCAACTGTGTGTCTATCGATGTCTATCTGCAACTGTGTGTCTATCAATGTCTATCTGCAACTGTGTGTCTATCGATGTCTATCTGCAACTGTGTGTCTATCGATGTCTGTCTGCAACTGTGTGTCTATCGATGTCTATCTGCAACTGTGTGTCTATCGATGTCTGTCTGCAACTGTGTGTCTATCAATGTCTATCTGCAACTGTGTGTCTATCAATGTCTATCTGCAACTGTGTGTCTATCGATGTCTGTCTGCTAAAGAAAGTCGGTATTTTTGTCTTAGACTGTGAGAGAGATTTAGGATTAATGATAAGTAGGAACATGTCCTTAAAAACAGGTGTAGTACCAGAATCCTGGAGTATATCGAATGTAATACCGATTTTCAAGAAGGGGGATAAATCACAATCCTCTAACTACCGCCCAATCAGTCTAACATCAATAGTAGGCAAATTACTGGAAGCAATCATTTCAAACTCTATTCGAAATCACCTGGAGAAGCACCGATTGATCAATGATTCCCAGCATGGCTTCACAAGCGGACGTTCTTGTCTATCTAATCTATTAACATTCTTTTCATCAGTTTTCGAATCGATGGACGAGGGGCACAATTATGATGTGGTATATCTCGACTTTAGCAAAGCCTTCGACAGAGTCCCCCACGAAAGACTAATTAGAAAGGTAGAAGCTCATGGCATCAAAGGTAACATCCTTAAATGGATTAGGGCGTGGTTACAGGACAGGAAACAGCGAGTGAGCATTAACGGCACAAAGTCCCATTGGAGCAACGTCACAAGTGGAGTTCCCCAAGGCTCAGTACTTGGACCATTATTATTTATTATATACATAAACGACATAGATATCGGCATTGACAGCAACATAAGTAAATTTGCTGATGACACTAAAATAGGACGTGTTATTAAATCTGACGAGGACTCGGCAAAGCTACAGGAAGATCTAAACAAATTTTTCGAATGGCCTGAAAAATGGCAGATGAAATTCAACGTCGACAAATGTAAAGTACTCAGTATAGGAGATGTAAACAGGGAAACCAGATACCAGATGAGCAACGATACCATAGAGAAATCCGACTGCGAGAGAGATTTAGGAGTAATGATAAGTAGGAACCTTAAGCCAAGTAAACAATGTGTTTTTGCTCGTAACAAGGCTAATAAAGTACTTGGGTTCATACAAAGGAGTGTTAGTTACAAGACTAGCGAGGTCATCCTAAAACTGTATCTTGCTCTTGTGAGACCACACCTGGATTACGCAGTTCAGTTCTGGTCACCGTATTACAGGATGGATATGGAATCATTGGAAAGAATTCAGAGGAGAATGACAAGACAAATCCCGGGCATTAGGAACCTTGAGTATAGAGACAGGTTAAAGCATCTTAATTTGCACTCCCTCGAGAGACGTAGAGCGAGGGGCGACCTGATAGAGGTGTATAAGCGGAAGTCAGGGCTAAACAAAGGGGACATTACAAAGGTACTCAAACTATCCAACCAGGAGCGAACTCGTAACAATGGTTTTAAATTGGACAAATTTAGATTTAGGCGTGAAATAGGTAAACACTGGTTTGGAAACAGAGTAGTGGATGAGTGGAACAAGTTACCAAATATCATCATTAACTCGAATACGCTGAATAGCTTCAAACATAGGTTGGATGCTTATATGAGCAATAGGGGTTGGGTGTAAACGGAACTGCCCAGCATGGGCCAATAGGCCCGCTGCAGTTTCCTCCATTCTTATGTTCTTTGTCTTTCAGAGCCTGTCTGTAAATAAATAAGACACAATCGTCTTTCTCTGTAAAGGAATCTGTCAATGTCTGTCTGTCTGTGTCTGTAAATGTATAAATGCGAGACTACTGTAGCTGTTTGTAACTGTGTATATGTACAGTATATCCAACTGACTGTGTGTGTGTGTGTGTGTGTGTGTACAGTTAAGCAAACGTCATTGATCAACGTTTTAATCTCCTCCATCAAGCAGAGGTCACAGTCGCAATATTTAACCCAACAAAAACCAAAGTTGTAATATTAGAGGGCCAAAGTAAAGTAATATTCGACTAATAGCGGCCCAAAGTTATAATATTCGACCAATAGCGGGCCAAAGTTATAATATTCGACCAATAGTGGGCCAAAGTTATAATATTTGACCAATAGCGGCCCAAAGTTTTAATATTCGACCAATAGTGGGCCAAAGTTATAATATTCGACCAATAGCGGCCCAAAGTTAGAATATTCGACCAATAGTGGGCCAAAGTTATAATATTCGACCAATAGTGGGCCAAAGTTATAATATTTGACCAATAGCGGCCCAAAGTTTTAATATTCGACCAATAGCGGCACAAAGTTATAATATTTGACCAATAGCAGGCCAAAGTTATAATATTCGACCAATAGTGGGCCAAAGTTATAATATTTGACCAATAGTGGGCCAAAGTTTTAATATTCGACCAATAGCAGCACAAAGTTATAATATTCGACCAATAGCAGGCCAAAGTTATAATATTCGACCAATAGTGGGCCAAAGTTATAATATTTGACCAATAGCGGCCCAAAGTTTTAATATTCGACCAATAGTGGGCCAAAGTTATAATATTCGACCAATAGCGGCCCAGTTAGAATATTCGACCAATAGCGGACCAAAGTTACCATATTTTACTAACAAGAAGTCACATTCATATTAGTTATCCAATCAGATGCGAAACTATTATTATTTAACCAATCAGAAGCTACAGCCGGAATAATGAATCAATCAGAGGCCACAATTGGAGCATTTAGCACCAATCAGAAGCTACAGCCGGAATAATGAATCAATAAGAGGACACGAATGGAGTATTTAACCAATCAGACCCTCACTCACAGCGGGAATCAGTGAACAATGACGGTAAGGTAAGCTAATTGTTATATAAATTTTCGAGAATATGTTCCCAAAACACACACACACACACATCCAGTTCTAATGATATACGTACACAATTATATCTAAATTTCCTGATTACAATAATCATCTCAGGATAATCACTTTAATTTACACTCATTATATATATATGACGTCACACTAATTAATCTCTTTACTACTCAAATACTATTATATATTTTCTTTTTGCACTAAACATATGTATTAAACAGTTATCATGGTATTTATAGTTTTTTCAGTCAATAAATTTAAACTAAATCTCATGTTTTCTATCCCACCACTAAACACAACACGATAAATCTTACAAGATATTTTCAGCCACGATAATATTTTGGTTCACGTAATGTTTCCGAAGTTAAACACACACAGGCTCAGTAGATGGTTTAGGAGTTTTATCACTTTCAACACATCACACACTGTAGGAAGCACGAGAGACACGCACGGATAATACAAGAGCTGTTGCTGTGGCCGGCACTATCACCCTCAGACTGTGAACCGTCCAACGCTGACCCCTCCTCCAAGTTACATAATCTCTTATCACTGATACCACTTCACACCTTTAAGTATTCTGCTACTACCACTCACTAAATACATACACGTCTTTAAATGATCGATTACTACTATTGTCACTACACACATACTTTTAAATAGTCTACTACTACGACTCCTCATATTTTTAAATAATCTACTTTACTACTAACACTAATTGTTGCCACGACCACATTTATATTCAAGTTTAATTATTACTATCTTATGTTATTCCATTTTTATCCTCCATGGTGTCTATATATCACACATGGATACAACTTCACTTCACATCTATAAGTCGAGTGTTGTCGGGGATGAAGAACAAACAAGAATGAAGTTGTCAGTCTCCGTCAGGCTTGGTATTCCTAAGGCGTTACTCCAGTACCTACTGTATATACGGTCATCTGGCCCAAAAGCACTCAAGAAAAATTTCCTCTACTCCAACACGACACTAACTGACCGCACCTCACTAACTACTGTACAGCTGACCCTTAATGTCTATTGGTTTTGAAGAGATACTGTAGGTCAGGTCACAGAGATGCTAGGTTTCTCTCTCTCACTCACACACACACAACAATAGGAAGGACACACCCTGAACGATAAAATCTCAACACCCACCTCCACCCACATCCCTCCACCCACTACTTCATTTACCTCTCCGCCCCCTTCCTTACCACCACCACTCTTACTCATCTACATTATTTCCTGACATCTCTCTTACACTACTACTACTTACTATTACTACTTACTACTACTACTACTACAATTAGTCTTTACCACCACCAATACGACAGTTATAAGTATTGCCACCACTATCAACGTCACCACCATTATCACCACTACTACTAACATTACCACCACCATCACCCACCAGATCTCGTATTACCCTTACGTCATCTAGCTACCCGCCTCATGGCCTTGATGCCGGCTACCAACAACGACCACTCCCACCACAACGACCACTCCCACCACAACGACCATCCCCCACCCCAACATCTACAACCTTCACCAGTAGCATCTCATAGCACCGCCACAACAACCACGATCCTTCCCAAGACTACCTCAACAACAACTACCACCATCCAGATTAAAACCCGCATTCGCTTATCATATTTCAATTGTTCCCCACGACGCTACTGCTACGACTACCATTACTACTACTGCTACGACTACCATTACTACTACTGCTACGATTAGCATCACTTCAACTTCTACGGCAGAAGGGACCTTTATGCTAGGGATGGGGTGCACCTGTCTCGGGATGGGGTGGCAACCCTGGCTGGGTCTCTGGAGGGGGCAGTTCAAAGGATATCGAAGTCTTTAAACTGCTAGGGGAACATATGGGCACGGGGGTGGAGGAAACTGCAGTGGGAACGGGTAAACAAAGTAAAAGATTACAGGGAAATAGTGTTAGGAATGATGACAAAACTAAATAAAACAGGGAGTTTAAAACTAAACGCGGTAAAGGGAGGACTCAGAACACGACTAACTTAAATGTCTACTACGCGAACAGTAGAAGTATGAGAAACAAAATGGATGATATTAGGGCCTTGGTATGTACCGAAAAAATCGATATAATAGCATTCACTGAAACACGGATCAACCTAGACTCACGTGAGTTGCCAGTCGAATACCAAATTGCGGGTTACAAATTGTTCCATACTGATAGACAGACCAGGAGAGGAGGCGGAGTAGCAATCTACGTTAGGGATAATCTGAAGTGTGAAATAAATAAGGAAATAAAAACTGAGCGGAATACAGAAACAATCTGGATAGAATTAATCGACGGTAGGGAAAAATTAATCACAGGAGTAATATATAGACCTCCCAATCTTGATAAGAGTCAATGAGCGACTTATCTGGGATGAAATGCGCAGGGCTTCCATACACAACAAAGTCTGTATAGTAGGCGACTTTAACCTTGGCCAAATAGAATGGACTGACCATACAGGTAACTCAGAATCAGAGGGTTTTCTCGAGACGATCCAGGACTGTTTTCTAAGTCAACATATAACCGAACCCACACGGGGTAATAATATACTCGACTTAGTTCTGTCGAACAGAGAAAACCTCATTAGCAATGTCGAGGTAGGGAACGAACTTGCAAACAGCGATCACAAAGAAATTAGATTCCAGTTAGATTTTCAGGGCAGACGTAAGGAAAATTCCACTAAAGTACCAGATTTCAGAAGGGCAAACTTTGACAGTTTAAAGAGGCAGCTGAGAGAGGGGGTGTCGCGCTTGGCCATGAACCTGACAGAGGACTCCGACCTGATAACGAGATCTGAGATTGCCGAGTTCCACGACAATTTAAATAATGAGTTACTTAATGCACAAAGGAAGAACATACCATACAAAAAACTCAGATCAGACAACAATGACCCTAAATGGATAAATAATTATTTAAAGAACATCATTGGCCAAAGGAAGGCTATAGGTAGAAGGATAAAGCGTGGCGAAATTTACCTCCACGATTATTACAAGATATTGGCGAGTAGGGTTAAAACCGAGATAAGGAAAGCCAAGAGGAATAATGAGGTAAGGATAGCAAGGGAGGCGAAGACAAACCCCAAAGGATTCTACCAAATGTATCAAACTAAAACACGAGAAAAGATTGGACCAATATGGTCAGATACCGGCGAGCTAACTGATAACGACGGAGAAATAAGCAATAATTTGAATAAATATTTTTCAACAGTTTTCACCACCGAAAATTTAAACATGATACCCGAGGCACCGATTCTATTCAGAGATAGAGAAGAAAACAAATTAAGCGAGATAGTAGTGACTAGTAACGATGTTAGTAAGCAAATAAACAAACTAATGCCTATTAAGTCACCTGGTCCCGATGAGATATTTGCCAGAGTATTAAAGGAATGTAAGGAAGAGCTTAGTATGCCCTTAGCAAAGTTGTTTAACATGTCCTTAAAAACAGGTGTAGTACCAGAATCCTGGGGGATAGCGAATGTAATACCGATTTTCAAGACGGGGGATAAATCACTATCCTCTAACTACCGCCCAATCAGTCTAACATCAATAGTAGGCAAATTACTGGAAGCAATCATTTCAAACTCTATTCGAAATCACCTGGAGAAGCACCGAATGATCAATGATTCCCAGCATGGCTTCACAAGCGGACGTTCTTGTCTATCTAATCTATTAACATTCTTTTCATCAGTTTTCGAATCGATGGACGAGGGGCACAATTATGATGTGGTATATCTCGACTTTAGCAAAGCCTTCGACAGAGTTCCCCACGAAAGACTAATTAGAAAGGTAGAAGCACATGGCATCAAAGGTAACATCCTTAAATGGATTAGGGCGTGGTTACAGACAGAAAACAGCGAGTGAGCATTAACGGCACTAAGTCCCATTGGAGCAACGTCACAAGTGGAGTTCCCCAAGGCTCAGTACTTGGACCATTATTATTTATTATATACATAAACGACATAGATATCGGCATAGACAGCAACATAAGTAAATTTGCTGATGACACTAAAATAGGACGTGTTATTAAATCTGACGAGGACCCGGCAAAACTACAGGAAGATCTAAAAATTTTTTTCGAATGGTCTGAAAAATGGCAGATGAAATTCAACGTGGACAAATGTAAAGTACTCAGTATAGGAGATGTAAACAGGGAAACCAGATACCAGATGAACAACGATGCCATAGAGAAATCCGACTGCAAGAGAGATTTAGGAGTAATGATAAGTAGGAACCTTAAGCCAAGTAAACAATGTGTTTTTGCTCGTAACAAGGCTAATAAAGTACTTGGGTTTATACAAAGGAGTGTTAGTTACAAGACTAGCGAGGTCATTCTAAAACTGTATCTTGAGCTTGTAAGACCACACCTGGATTACGCAGTTCAGTTCTGGTCACCGTATTACAGAATGGATATAGAATCATTAGAAAGAATTCAGAGGAGAATGCCAAGACTAATCCCGGGCATTAGGAACCTTGAGTATAGAGACAGGTTAAAGCATCTTAATTTGCACTCCCTCGAGAGACGTAGCGCGAGGGGCGACCTGATAGAGGTGTATAAGTGGAAGTCAGGGCTAAACAAAAGGGACATTACAAAGGTACTCAAACTATCCAACCAGGACGAACTTGTAACAATGGTTTTAAATTAGACAAATTTAGATTTAGGCGTGAAATAGGTAAACAATGGTATGGAAACAGAGTGGTGGATGAATGGAACAAGTTACCAAATATCATCATTAACTCGAATATGCTGAATAGCTTCAAACATAGGGGTTGGGTGTAAACGGGACTGCCCAGTATGGGCCAATAGGCCCGCTGCAGTTTCTTCCATTCTTATGTTCTTATGTACTACTACCATTACTATTTCTAGTGGTGGTGGGACGGGACACCAAGGACCTGTCAGCATCTAACAAGTGGTCCATTGATAACCACACCACTGCTTAATGACTTGTCATAGTGGCTGCACATTCACTATCAGGCCAGGGACACACACACACACACACACACACACATGCCCATCCTCTCCAGCTGGTGCGGTCTGCCAAACTCCTGGGTGTACCTATAGACAACAAGCTTGACTGGAAAGCCCATGTAAATAACACAGTCAAGGCAGCCTCATGCCGTCTCTACATGCTACGAAGGCTTAGGTCACTTGGGACACCCACGCCAGAGCTGAGGACCATCTACAATGCCTTTATTCTCCCCAAACTAAAGTATTCGTCACCAGCCTGGTCGTCTTCTCTCAACTCCACCCAACAACGTCAGCTAGAGAAGGTACAGAAAAGGGCCTGCAGAATCATGCTCGGCGCAGAATACTCCGGCTACACCAACGCTCTCTCCACCCTGGAAATGCCATCCCTCAGTGACCTCCACCAGCAAGCACTGGAAAGGTTTGGCCGTGGACTACTGCACCACCCTCGCCATCTCCTGCCGCCCCTCACCCAACTCGCGCAGTCCGGCACTACAACAAAATTCAGCCCATAAGAGCCCTCACCGATAGATATAAGAACAGCACCATCCCATCTATTGTTAAAATAATAAACAACTGATTTATGTACTATACAGCCCTGTAAATGTATTCAATGCATATTATATCATTATGTCTAAATCAAATGTAAGTGTATATTTTCAGCCACCGGCTGCAACTCTATTAATAAACGGTTTATTATTATTATTTACACACGATAAAAAAAAACTGACCATAAGATGTGTCACAAATTTCTGTCAGTCGGTGTGTTACTTGGTCAGGAGTTGTAACCACAGCAATTACTGACGCGGTTAACGATGTAAGAAATATCATATGTATGCAGCCATGACACTGAGTGAGTGGTGTAGTATCACAGCACAAGAAACAGTCACTACACGGAGATTATATCAGGACACGTGCACCTTGCTGACATTCCCGTTATAAACAATACGTGGAATAAACTGTGTCATCTAATACCACGCGCAAGTCACACATACAGTAACGCACTTCCTACAGTAATTGTATCACTGTATTATGTTACGCTTGAGTTCAGTCTCGCTGTACCGTATCTGAGTTACACAACACAAGGCACCTCTTGACAAGGCTGTTGAACGGCGCACAGATACACACACACACTGTGAATGATGCTGACATAACAGTGAGTGACGTAATACTGCATGTTACCCACTATCCTCCGCTTTTAAGGGCATCACTCTGTACCATTTTTTTAAATAGTTCGATTACCAGGCAACAGTCACATTTAATAATTAGTTCACAAGACAATAATAAATAGTTTCATGTTTTATTCACAAGTTGATCTATTCTATACTAATTCACTTCCCTGAGTACAACTGTTCAAAGTGATTCAGTACTCCCTCTTGACAGTAAGTCCATGTGATAAATGTCTGTGTTTTGAGCGGTTCACTTGTGTTTTGAGCGGTTCACTTAATTACCCAAGGCATTAGTTATTACGAACTTGACGACGACGTCACTAGTCTCATCTCCCAACACCCAGTTCGTCGAAGGAGAGAGAGAGAGAGAGAGAGAGAGAGAGAGAGAGAGAGAGAGAGAGAGAGAGAGAGAGAGAGAGTGTGTGTTTTACTTAAGACCAGCACCGTCTGACGCCAACACACAACTAAAGACCTACTACCCTTGCTTCAATACCCTTCCTTTCCACCTCTACCCTCTCCCCACACACACACAAGCCTCGTACACACACACTAGCACGTAAACACTCAACAACTGTGAATGCGCTACTTTGGTTTACTGAGTTTGATGATGATGGTGACGACAAAGATGACACTGAAGCAGTCATGGGGGATTCATAAATAAAAGTATTTATGATGAAGGGTGTGTGTGTGTGTGTGTGTTTTCAGGGGTGTTATTAAGGTGCTTCCCTTTACCACCATAGTGACAACAAAAAGAAGCCAAGTAAAGGTGTGTTAAAAATTAGGATAGAGTCAGTGTGTGTGTGGGTGTGTGTGTGTGTGTGTACACTCACCATGCACATCTGTGTCACATCCAAAAGGTCAGGCTACCCATCAACTGTACAAATTAGCTAAAGTGCATAGATAAGAACTGGTCACTGCTGTATCGGCCAGTCAGAGGGTCAAGTGTGTCCGCCAGAGAGTGAATCAGGCTCGGCTTTCATAGAGCTGCCTGATGCAGGTAAACAAGCAACAGGACTGTACCACCTTAAGGATGATTGAACACCGGATGAGGAGTTAAACACACAGACAGGCTAAACCACCTGATATAACACCCCCCTCACCCGCCGGCTCTCCCTCACACCCTCTCCAGTGTCGCAACTCCTAGCTTATGCCCGCACTCACGCCCTCCATGGGGACCATATTTCCCAAGGTTCGTAGATTTAAAGTTCTCTCATATAACCCACGCTACTGCCACCCACGCCCACCGATAGATTGTATTTTTAAAGGTTCACTAGATAATTTTTTCCTCGGTCTACACGTATGTCGACACTTATCAAGAGACCCGATTAAGGGACCCACCAACAAGGCCGGATTTTCAGTGACTCGTAAAATACAACCAATTCTTACTGTCTAACTGTATACCCGTGCGGATACTCATCTCAGAGCCTTGTGTTATTTTCTCCCTCTAACAATTACACGCCACAACCCTTCCTACACCCAAGGACGGGAATTTAAAAAGATTCGCATGTTAATTTTTTTCTTCCTAAAAGTATATTTCTAAAATCAAGAGAACTCAGCTGCCTGTCTCTACAGTGAAGTCTCGGTGCAGTTTCGACGCCATTGTGACCTTTCAACTGTGGGTCATGGCACAAGTCAGAAAATAGAGGTCTTCTCTTCTTGGGATTATTTTTTCCCCAGTGTCGTGACTAAACTTGAGATACTTAGAACTATTATTTCATCATTACGAGACTTTAAGGACAACTGCCAACGCAATAAGACTTTTCGAGAATTCATCACTATTGTAGATCTGGTCCAACTCATCAGCAATTAGGAGAAACTTTACGTAATCACCGTTTTGAAGAGTCTTAGTATCTGGCGCCTCTGAAACCGACCATCACCACCAAGAATAAATGAGAGCCTTGGGAACCTGGTTAAGAAATCTCGTCTGGGGACCTGTGAGAAGTTGAGAACACTGGTAGACCTTGTGATGAGAACACGGGGAATGGGGAACAATGGTGGAACACGGGAACAATGGTGGAACACGGGGAATGGGGAACAATGGTGAAACACAGGGATAATACACCTGACAAGAGAAGGAAGTAGAAAAGGAAGTGACGGGAGGAGGAGGGAGGTGTTGTAGTGGTAGGCGCTTGAGAGAGGGACGGTGGTGGTCGTGTGTCTAGTGGTGTCGACATGGGGACGCACGTACACAGCTGGACTGGGAGGGGCATACCATCCTCGTATCCCCTCCCCACTACCCCTCCTATACCACCCCATCACCCCTCGTACGTAAAAGAAATGACACCAAATGGTCCTTGTCCGTTGGTATTCGATGTTGTCCAATGTATTCTGACACAAGACCAATATAACATAATTAATTCTTAAACGAACTCTGAACTGACACGAAGGAATAATCGTATCCACAAATATGTCAAGAACTATTATGCCAACGAAAGAACGCGCGCGCACACACACACACCACAGAGGTATCATGGCTATTATGAAGAAAAATATGTTTTAATAAGTACGATAAGTTTTTATATATATATATATATATATATATATATATATATATATATATATTATATATATATATATATATATATATATGTGTGTGTGTGTGTGTGTGTAGAAATATCGCTGCTTTTAGTTCCCGACAACTGAGTACCTTAAACCACAGTACATACCTAGTGCCGAAATAAACCTAACCTAACCAAACCTTACCTAAAAATCCCTAAATAAGCCTAGCCTAACCTAACCTAACCAAACCTAATATAACTTCCCCACATCGTACAGCATATTTTAATAGAACATTCACGCAGGTACACAGAACAGATATCAAGGGTATATGACTGCAACAGTATGCAGAGTCTGTGCGTTGTGGAGACTGCGTGAGTGAGATAGATATGTTGCCAAGATGCCACTGTGGATCTTGAGTAGATGCGAACGAACGGTACATCAACACAAAGGTCACGTGTCTACAGAAGAGTGAGAGAGGGGGGAAGATAAACCTACACACATCATGGAATGGGTTGTTTTTAATGTTAGTTCTTTATTGTCTATGTCGAGTTTATTGCTCACAACCCAGCCCACAGGTGCGAGCAAGACACCAACCTGTCAACTGTTGTTGGTCACTGTATTAAGACTGACAGCACAGGTGGCCATATTTCCTGCCGCGCCACAACACCATAAATCTATACCATAACGACACTACACAATGATTATCCAACTCTCCTGATATCTTGTGGTGGTATATATATGCATAAATACAGTACCGGGAATATCTGGTTTAATATACAATGATATCTAGAGAAGGTATCGTGTTAACAACTTCTGGAGGTCAGCACGGACGGAAAACATGCATTCCTGAGCCCCACCTACCAGGATTAAGGGAGACAATACCTGGTCCTACACGCAGCCATTTTCAACCTGAGGATCGTGAAGCCAACTATTGAGGGGGAGGGGGGGGGAGGAAACCCAGAATGCACATCATTTTTTTTTAACTTTTCAGTTATTCAGGATGTATACCACTAGTGGCTTGTTGCTGGAGGTTGTGGCTAACGTCTTGCGATATTTGTGTTCATTGTAATAACACCATAAGCCGTGTGCGGTGTTGACTCAACCCAGACGTCAGTGGTGGAGTCATGGGGGAGAATGTATGCCCCGCCCACCCCTTTTCGTCTGAAGGTGTCTGAAAACACCTTCCCCACCACCTCTCACTGCCCACTAGCACTGCCCACCACCTCTCACTGCTCACTAGCCCTGCCCACCACCTCTCACTGCCCAATAGCCCTGCCCACCACCTCTCACTGCCCACTAGCCCTGCCCACCACCTCTCACTGCTCACTAGCCCTCCCCACCACCTCTCACTGCTCTAACAGGATTGGAACCCCACCCCACCATTTTTTTAAACCCTGCCCACCTGCTTTTTTTTTGGGGGGGGGGGGGGGGGTTATTTTGGGATTTTTTTTACCAACAATCCTAAAAATACCGTATAGCAACTATTCCCCCAGAATATTAAGAACATAAGAAAATAAAGAGTTTGCAATAGGCCGGTTGGTCTGTGCATGGTAGCTCCTGTCTGGAGTTACAACCACTCTCCCTATCGTCCATGAATCTATCTAGCCTCCTTTTAAAACTTTCCAGCGTTCCAGCTCTTACTACAAAGTTGCTAAGCCTGTTCCACTCGTCCGCCACCCTATTTGTGAACCAGTTTCTTCCTATCTCCCTCCTAAACCTAAAATTATCCAACTTAAATCCATTGCTACGAGTCCTATCCTGCTCGGATATTATAAAAACTTTATCTATATCTCCTTTATTGATTCCTTTCAATCACTTAAATACTTCTATCATATCTCCCCGCACTCTTCGTCTTTCTAGGGAATGCAAGTTTAGTTTCTTTAATCTATCTTGATATGGAAGGTTTCTAAGTCCCGGAATAATTTTCGTGATTCTTCGCTGCACAGTAAGCGCGCACACACCAGATTGGGGCTACAAGCACTACAAAACTCTCGCTAGCAACTATGGCAAGCGGCATGGCAATGGCAGATTAGTATTTTGAATACTGATATCATAATTGGGAATTTTGGGAGTAGCAAGTGGCAACGTCATCCTTCAAGAATGCTTTTGACAACTGTGGTATGTGCTTTGTCCCTCTAGACAACACAGAAATTAAATAGACGAATGCAATAATGCATCTTAGCCCTGACCGTACGTACGGTTGGACCGCAGTGTACTGACTCAGCATCCTGGAATTTGTAGACCTCTTTTTTTTTTTTGGGGGGGGGGGGGGGGGATTTAATTGGCAGCCCTGTGCCCTACCCACGTTCTCCCACTGCCTGCCCACCACCCACCACACCCTCCCACTGCCTGCCCACCACCCACCACACCTCCTGCTTTCCTCCTCAGTTGTTCAGGACATATTATGCTATACACAAAAACAGTTAATTCTCAGAGTTGTGTCTATAAATAAAATACAACAGAACAAATACTACAACTAATAGCACAAAAACCATATTTACAACACAACATCCCCCCCCCCCTGCCATCTCTGAACCCTTCTGCCTCAACCACACAAAGAATTCATGTACTATTATAACTACTCAAGAGAACGATGCCTCCGTTGTATGATATCCCACGTCTCGCTGGATTTAAGGCTGTCTAGGTAGTACAAATCCATTACAGTCTGTTGATGTGTTTATACTGGTGTGTTCTCTCAGTCCTACATGAAGCTGCTGGTTTGGTGCCCCTAACAAACAACCCCGACCTGTCCCACTATGTAAGAACATAAGAACATAAGAATGGAGGAAACTGCAGCGGGCCTATTGGCCCATACTGGGCAGTCCCGTTTACACCCAACCCCTATTGCTCATATGAGCATCCAACCTATGTTTGAAGCAATTCAGCGTATTCGAGTTAATGATGATATTTGGTAACTTGTTCCATTCATCCACTACTCTGTTTCCAAACCAGTGTTTACCTATTTCACGCCTAAATCTAAATTTGTCCAATTTAAAACCATTGTTACGAGTTCGCTCCTGGTTGGATAATTTGAGTACCTTTGTAATGCCCCCTTTGTTTAGCCCTGCCTTCCATTTATACACCTCTATCAGGTCGCCCCTCGCTCTACGTCTCTCAAGGGAGTGCAAATTAAGATGCTTTAACCTGTCTCTATACTCAAGGTTCCTGATACCCGGGATTAGTCTTGTCATTCTCCTCTGAATTCTTTCCAAGGATTCTATATCCATTCTGTAATACGGTGACCAGAACTGGACTGCGTAATCCAGGTGTGGTCTCACAAGAGCAAGATACAGTTTTAGGATGACCTCGCTAGTCTTGTAACTAACACTCCTTTGTATGAACCCAAGTACTTTATTAGCCTTGTTACGAGCAAAAACACATTGTTTACTTGGCTTAAGGTTCCTGCTTATCATTACTCCTAAATCTCTCTCGCAGTCGGATTTCTCTATGGCATCGTTGTTCATCTGGTATCTGGTTTCCCTGTTTACATTCCCTATACTGAGTACTTTACATTTGTCAATGTTGAATTTCATCTGCCATTTTTCAGACCATTCGAAAAATTTGTTTAGATCCTCCTGTAGTTTTGCCGAGTCCTCGTCAGATTTGATAACACGTCCTATTTTAGTATCATCAGCAAATTTACTTACGTTGCTGTCTATGCCGATATCTATGTCGTTTATGTATATAATAAACAATAATGGTCCAAGTACTGAGCCTTGGGGAACTCCACTTGTGACGTTGCTCCAATGGGACTTTGTGCCGTTAATGCTCACTCGCTGTTTCCTGTCCTGTAACCACGCCCTAATCCATTTAAGGATGTCACCTTTGATGCCATGAGCTTCTACCTTTCTCATTAGTCTTTCGTGGGGTACTCTGTCGAAGGCTTTGCTAAAGTCGAGATATACCACATCATAATTGTGCCCCTCGTCCACTGATTCGAAAACTGATGAAAAGAATGTTAATAGATTAGTTAGGCAAGAACGTCCGCTTGTGAAGCCATGCTGGGAATCATTGATCAATCTGTGCTTCTCCAGGTGATTTCGAATAGAGTTTGAAATGATTGCTTCCAGTAATTTGCCTACTATTGATGTTAGACTGATTGGGCGGTAGTTAGAGGATAGTGATCTATCCCCCTTCTTGAAGATCGGTATTACATTCGCTATCCTCCAGGATTCTGGTACTACACCTGTTTTTAAGGACATGTTAAACAACTTTGCTAAGGGCATACTAAGCTCTTCCTTACATTCCTTTAATACTCTGGCAAATATCTCATCGGGACCAGGTGACTAAACAAACCTGGAGACTGTCTTTTTAATTTGGGTATTAAGTTACAATAATTAAGAATATATTAATATGACATCAGTGAGCCTTACAAATTGGCTACGTCTAGAGTGGCGGCCAATCATAAGGAGAGAGAGAGAGAGAGAGAGAGAGAGAGAGAGAGAGAGAGAGAGAGAGAGAGAGAGAGGACCAAGGTTTTACAGGACATCTTTTTTTGTGTTGACGATCTGACTTAAGGAGTCCAGGAATAAGAACATAAGAATGGAGGAAACTGCAGCGGGTCTATTGGCCCATACTGGGCAGTCCTGTTTACACCCAACCCCTATTGCTCATATAAGCATCCAACCTATGTTTGAAGCTATTCAGCGTATTCGAGTTAATGATGATATTTGGTAACAATTCCATTCATCCACTACTCTGTTTCCAAACCAGTGTTTACCTATTTCACGCCTAAATCTAAATATGTCTAATTTAAAACCAGTGTGATAAGTAGGAACCTTAAGCCAAGTAAGCAATGTGTTTTTGCTCGTAACAAGGCTAATAAAGTACTTGGGTTCATACAAAGGAGTGTTAGTTACAAGACTAGCGAGGTCATCCTAAAACTGTATCTTGCGCTTGTGAGACCACACCTGGATTACGTAGTTCAGTTCTGGTCACCGTATTACAGGATGGATATGGAATCATTGGAAAGAATTCAGAGGAGAATGACAAGACAAATCCCGGGCATTAGGAGCCTTGAGTAAAGAGACAGGTTAAAGCATCTTAATTTGCACTCCCTCGAGAGACGTAGAGCGAGGGGCGACCCGATAGAGGTGTATAAGCGGAAGTCGGGGCTAAACAAAGGGGACATTACAAAGGTACTCAAACTATCCAACCAGGAGCGAACTCGTAACAATGGTTTTAAATTAGACAAATTTAGATTTAGGCGTGAAATAGGTAAACACTGGTTTGGAAACAGAGTAGTGGACGAGTGGAACAAGTTACCAAATATCATCATTAACTCGAATACGCTGAATAGCTTCAAACATAGGTTGGATGCTTATATGAGCAATAGGGGTTGGGTGTAAACGGGACTGCCCAGTATGGGCCAATAGGCCTGCTGCAGTTTCCTCCATTCTTATGTTCTTATAAAGTCAAGGAACTGAAAGCTGTGAGTGTTTTATCTAATATTATAAGCGGTGAGGACAATTGAATCTACGTAATATCAAATTCTTCATAAAGCTCGATGATTATTTAATATCACCATCCCTCACTACACTACCATCATCGAACACTATCACCCACCATCCTACACTACACCCATCCTCTCCTCACCAGAGCCCTGCCAGCTGCCCCTCACCTGCCTTTGACGTCACGGTCAAATCCACCAACCACCAGTGTGCCAACCCAACTGCCCCGTGACGTCATGGACAACATCACCAATCAGCGAGACGCACCCCCCCCCCCTCCCTCCCAACGTCACCATCAACATACAAGGTGAAAAGTGAGTGTCTGTGAGAGACCGTAACAAGTAACAACTGTTGACAGAAGCTCCAGTACATCTCTCTCTCTCTCTCTTTCTACTCTCAAAAAACATTATCGTAGAACAAGGAACGGACACGGTTCTACGCCCTGCACAACCCCAAAAATAAGCTCGTAAGGATACTTAATGAAGTGAATGAAATGTGATCGACGGGAAGCAAAGGGAAGTAACCAATCTATGACCCAGTTAAAAATAACACCTGAGGGACCGGCGGTAATCTGGTCACCGTGGCCAAGGCAATGATCGTTAGTTTCATGACCAATCAGATGACTGAAAATTGTTGAACCGAGACCAAATGTAAACAAGGAGGAATAAGAACGCCATCATGTAATCGGTTTCGCAAAAAAAATAAAACTGACAGACGGTTAGACGAACAGACTGACGGACGGTTAGACGGACAGACTGACAGACGGTTAGACGAACAGACTGACGGACGGTTAGACGGACAGACAGACGGACGGTTAGACGGACAGACAGACAGGACAAACAGATAGCATACGACTTAAATGGAGGCATAAAGAAACAAAAAATCCTCCGTGTTGTGAGCTAATATAGAAACACAATATACTGCGCAGTTTCCACCAACGAGAGAGAGAGAGAGAGAGAGAGAGAGAGGCGTGCTGTAGCAACACAACACACGACAACACCCTGGATGACCAACAACACATGTCGGGGCAGTCTGGGTGGTTGTCTCTCTCTTCTAAGGATGAGGTTAATTAAAAATAAAGAAGGCTTAATTATAAAAGCCTTGACACTTCATTTAGTACGAGTGTCATCAGATTTATGGAGCAAGAACGACCTACTTATCTTGAGGCTCGGAAAATACACCAAAAAGTGAGTTAAAGGCGTGATAGGGAAGTGAGTTATAGGCGTGATAGGGAAGTGAGTTATAGGCGTGATAGGGAAGTGAGTTAAAGGCGTGATAGGGAAGTGAGTTATAGGCGTGATAGGGAAGTGAGTTATAGGCGTGATAGGGAAGTGAGTTATAGGCGTGATAGGAAAGTGAGTTATAGGCGTGATAGGGAAGTGAGTTATAGGCGTGATAGGGAAGTGAGTTATAGGCGTGATAGGGAAGTGAGTTATAGGCGTGACAGGGAAGTGAGTTATAGGCGTGATAGGGAAGTGAGTTATAGGCGTGATAGGGAAGTGAGTTATAGGCGTGACAGTTAAGTGAATTATAGTGCCTTAACTCATATATTAACTGAAATGTATCCCCCCAAAAAAAAACTACATATTATACCCCATAACTCTTTAATATACAGTCATTTCCACCCAGTTACATTCATCACCCAGCGTCACATCACGTCACATCACCTAATTGGTCAATATCATGAAGATTTTGTCAAGAAGGGCTATAATTGGTCGATTCTCATGATGTTTTTGGTTGAAATAAATAACGAACCAAGAATTGCATTAACAAAGGGAGGAGGAGGAGGAGGGGGCAAAGTGGCGGGTGTCATAAAATACGAAAGAGGAATTGAGCCAAAATCGGAAATCATTAAGAATATAAATCAATAATGAACAAGTGCTCAGGACACATCAATGACGAGGAAACTGTAAAAGTAACGTGAACAATATACGAAGTCGCTACGGAGAAAGGGAAGGGGAAAGACACACAAGTTTATAATTGAAACGCCAAGTCATGCCCCACACATATTAGGAAAGATGAAGACGTTCCAATTTTGAAGACCAGGAATTGGATTAGGTTTACAAATAGGATCGTGTTAAATTATATCGATTTTGGTTCATTTAGTTAAGGTTAATTTACGTTAATCTAGGTTAGGCTGGGTTAAGTTAGTTCATCTCATTCGAAAGTTTAAACTAAGCACCTAATTTGGATTCGAATCTAAGTCAGTCCTGAAAATAGAACGTCGCGGCAACACACAAGAATGTAAACAAAGCAATGCACTTGGGACTCCTCAAGGTGAGGTATTGGTGCCCCTCACAACAATAGCCTCCCCGACAACACCACCACCTCTAACACCAGCCCCTCAACACCACCAACTCTTACACCAGCCCCTCAACACCACCACCTCTTACACCAACCCCTCAACACCACTACCATCCCCAGCACCATTATCCCCTCAACACAACCACAACACTGAACACCACCCCCGTCACCCCAACCATACTTACACAGACACACGGCCTGTCTGTACGTTATTACACTCACAACCTACAGTAACCTACGAGTGAAGTAAGACGGTTTGGGGCCACTCTCAGCATATCTGGGATATGTCTGTAATGTACTGAACTAATATAAACTTATACGATGATTTCACTAAACAAATATTAATCCAATTAACAAAATACCTTTGGATTATTTAATTAATACACACAGGTAAGACTCGAACATGAAGGTAAACAAAGAGAGTAAAATATAAAAGCAGAAGACACTTTTTGTATATTTTCCTGGTGTGTACATTTTGTCAGACCAGATCCGTCCGAGGTCACACACACACACACACACACAGTCGAGGCTAGACCAACACGGACACAAGTTTAGGTATATACATATAAAGAACCTACACATACCCAGTACCTGCCAACAGCGTTCAAGAGAGAGAGAGAGAGAGAGGGGTGACCCGCCGCCCGACAGGTCAGTTAACTATCGTGTACTGAAGACCATAAGTAAGCAGCTCCTATTATTGTTTGGTTCACTTGGATCTTTATACGTCTTACCAACTTTCACGTTTGACATCAATTTTGAGGACAAAATTTGACGGTGATAAGAGATTTCTCAGTGACATTACCCTTTGGCAGTGACACGAAACCTGGGACAACGACATAAACCCCTGACAGTGACATAAACCTTTGGCAGTGGCACGAAACCTGGGACAACGACATAAACCCCTGACAGTGACATAAACCTTTGGCAGTGGCACGAAACCTGGGACAGCGACATAAACCCCTGACAGTGACATAAACCTTTGGCAGTGACACGAAACCTCTGACAGCGACATAAACCCCTGACAGTGACATAAATCTTTGGTTGAATTTTGCAATTAATTTAACTTACCTTAGATTTTGACAACCTTACACTGATAACAACCTTACACTGACAACCTTACCCTAACAATAACCTTATACTGACAACAACCTTACCCTAACAACAACCTTACACCGACAACAACCTTACACTGACAACAACCTTACACCGACAACAACCTTACACTGACAACAACCTTACCCTAACAACAACCTTACCCTAACAACAACCTTACACCGACAACAACCTTACACTGACAACAACCTTACACCGACAACAACCTTACACTGACAACAACCTTACCCTAACAACAACCTTACCCTAACAACAACCTTACACCGACAACAACCTTACACTGACAACCTTACACTGACAACAACCTTACACCGACAACAACCTTACCCTAACAACAACCTTACACCGACAACAACCTTACACTGACAACAACCTTACACCGACAACAACCTTACACTGACAACAACCTTACCCTAACAACAACCTTACCCTAACAACAACCTTACACCGACAACAACCTTACACTGACAACAACCTTACACTGACAACAACCTTACACTGACAACAACCTTACACCGACAACAACCTTATCCTAACAACAACCTTACACCGACAACAAACTTACACTGACAACAACCTTACACTGACAACAACCTTACACTGACAACAACCTTACACCGACAACAAACTTACACTGACAACAACCTTACACTGACAACAACCTTACACTGACAACAACCTTACACCGACAACAACCTTACACTGACAACAACCTTACACCGACAACAACCTTACACTGACAACAACCTTACACTGACAACAACCTTACACTGACAACAACCTTACACTGACAACAACCTTACACTGACAACAACCTTACACTGACAACAACCTTACACTGACAACAACCTTACCGACAACAACCTTACACCGACAACAACCTTACACTGACAACAACCTTACACTGACAACAACCTTACACTGACAACAACCTTACACTAACAACAACCTTACACTGACAACAACCTTACACTGACAACAACCTTACACTGACAACAACCTTACACCGACAACAACCTTACACTGACAACAACCTTACCCTAACAACAACCTTACACTGACAACAACCTTACACCGACAACAACCTTACACTGACAACAACCTTACACTGACAACAACCTTACACTGACAACAACCTTACACTGACAACAACCTTACACTGACAACAACCTTACACCGACAACAACCTTACACTGACAACAACCTTACACTGACAACAACCTTACACTGACAACAACCTTACACTGACAACAACCTTACACTGACAACAACCTTACACTGACAACAACCTTACCTACAACAACCTTACACTGACAACAACCTTACACTGACAACAACCTTACCCTAACAACAACCTTACACTGACAACAACCTTACACTGACAACAACCTTACACTGACAACAACCTTACACTGACAACAACCTTACACTGACAACAACCTTACACTGACAACAACCTTACACTGACAACAACCTTACCCTAACAACAACCTTACACCGACAACAACCTTACACTGACAACAACCTTACCCTGACAACAACCTTACACTGACAACAACCTTACACTGACAACAACCTTACACTGACAACAACCTTACCCTAACAACAACCTTACACTGACAACAACCTTACACTGACAACAACCTTACACTGACAACAACCTTACCCTGACAACAACCTTACACCGACAACAACCTTACACTGACAACAACCTTACACTAACAACAACCTTACACTGACAACAACCTTACACTGACAACAACCTTACACTGACAACAACCTTACACTGACAACAACCTTACACTGACAACAACCTTACACTGACAACAACCTTACCCTAACAACAACCTTACACTGACAACAACCTTACACTGACAACAACCTTACACTGACAACAACCTTACACTGACAACAACCTTACACTGACAACAACCTTACACTGACAACAACCTTACCCTAACAACAACCTTACACTGACAACAACCTTACACTGACAACAACCTTACACTGACAACAACCTTACCCTAACAACAACCTTACACTGACAACAACCTTACACTGACAACAACCTTACACTGACAACAACCTTACACTGACAACAACCTTACACTGACAACAACCTTACACTGACAACAACCTTACACTGACAACAACCTTACCCTGACAACAACCTTACACTGACAACAACCTTACACTGACAACAACCTTACACTGACAACAACCTTACACTGACAACAACCTTACCCTAACAACAACCTTACACTGACAACAACCTTACACTGACAACAACCTTACCCTAACAACAACCTTACACCGACAACAACCTTACACTGACAACAACCTTACACTGACAACAACCTTACACTGACAACAACCTTACCCTAACAACAACCTTACACTGACAACAACCTTACCCTAACAACAACCTTACACTGACAACAACCTTACACTGACAACAACCTTACACCGACAACAACCTTACACTGACAACAACCTTACACTGACAACAACCTTACACTGACAACAACCTTACACTGACAACAACCTTACACTGACAACAACCTTACACTGACAACAACCTTACCCTAACAACAACCTTACACTGACAACAACCTTACACTGACAACCTTACCCTAACAACAACCTTACCCTAACAACAACTTTACACTGACAACAACCTTACACTGACAACAACCTTACACTGACAACAACCTTACACCGACAACAACCTTACACTAACAACAACCTTACACCGACAACAACCTTACACTGACAACAACCTTACACTGACAACAACCTTACACTGACAACAACCTTACCCTAACAACAACCTTACACTGACAACAACCTTACACTGACAACAACCTTACACTGACAACAACCTTACACTGACGACATTCTTACACCGACAACAACCTTACGCTGACAACAACCTTACACCGACAACAACCTTACACTGACAACAACCTTACACTGACAACAACCTTACACTAACAACAACCTTACCCTAACAACAACCTTACACTGACAAACCTTACACCGACAACAACCTTACACTGACAACAACCTTACACTGACAACAACCTTACACTGACAACAACCTTACACTGACAACAACCTTACCCTAACAACAACCTTACACTGACAACAACCTTACACCGACAACAACCTTACACCGACAACAACCTTACACCGACAACAACCTTACACTGACAACAACCTTACACTGACAACAACCTTACACCGACAACAACCTTACACCGACAACAACCTTACACCGACAACAACCTTACACTGACAACAACTTTACACTGACAACAACCTTACACTGACAACAACCTTACACCGACAACAACCTTACACTGACAACAACCTTACACCGACAACAACCTTACACTGACAACAACCTTACACTGACAACAACCTTACACTGACAACAACCTTACACCGACAACAACCTTACACTGACAACAACCTTACACTGACAACAACCTTACACTGACAACAACCTTACACCGACAACAACCTTACACTGACAACAACCTTACACTGACAACAACCTTACACTGACAACAACCTTACACCGACAACAACCTTACACTGACAACAACCTTACACCGACAACAACCTTACACTGACAACAACCTTACACTGACAACAACCTTACACTGACAACAACCTTACACTTACAACAACCTTACACTGACAACAACCTTACCCTAACAACAACCTTACACTGACAACAACCTTACACTGACAGCAACCTTACACTGACAACAACCTTATACACCGACAACAACCTTACACTAACAACTACCTTACCCTGACAACAACCTTACACTGACAACAACCTTACACTGACAACAACCTTACACTAACAACAACCTTACCCTAACAACAACCTTACACTGACAACACCCTTACACTGACAACACCCTTACACTGACAACAACCTTACCCTAACAACAACCTTACCCTAACAACAACCTTACACTGACAACAACCTTACACTGACAACAACCTTACACTGACAACAACCTTACACCGACAACAACCTTACACTGACAGCAACCTTACACTGACAACCTTACACTGACAACAACCTTACACTGACAACCTTACCCTAACAACAACCTTACCCTAACAACAACTTTACACTGACAACAACCTTACACTGACAACAACCTTACACTGACAACAACCTTACACCGACAACAACCTTACACTGACAACAACCTTACACTGACAACAACCTTACACTGACAACAACCTTACACTAACAACAACCTTACCCTAACAACAACCTTACACTGACAACAATCTTACACTGACAACAACCTTACACTGACAACAACCTTACACTGACAACAACCTTACACTGACAACAACCTTACACTAACAACAACCTTACCCTAACAACAACCTTACATTGACAACAATCTTACACTGACACCAACCTTACACTGACAACAACCTTACACTGACAACATTCTTACACCGACAACAACCTTACACTGACAACAACCTTACGCTGACAACAACCTTACACCGACAACAACCTTACACTGACAACAACCTTACACTGACAACAACCTTACACTGACAACAACCTTACACTAACAACAACCTTACACTAACAACAACCTTACCCTAACAACAACCTTACACTGACAACAACCTTACACTGACAACAACCTTACACTGACAACATTCTTACACCGACAACAACCTTACGCCGACAACAACCTTACACCGACAACAACCTTACACCGACAACAACCTTACACTGACAACCTTACACTGACAACAACCTTACACTGACAACATTCTTACACCGACAACAACCTTACACTGACAACAACCTTACCCTGACAACAACCTTACACTGACAACAACCTTACACTGACAACAACCTTACACTGACAACAACCTTACACTGACAACAACCTTACACCGACAACAACCTTACACTGACAACAACCTTACACTGACAACAACCTTACACTGACAACAACCTTACACTGACAACAACCTTACACTAACAACAACCTTACCCTAACAACAACCTTACACTGACAACAACCTTACACTGACAACAACCTTACACTGACAACATTCTTACACCGACAACAACCTTACGCCGACAACAACCTTACACCGACAACAACCTTACACTGACAACAACCTTACACTGACAAACCTTACACCGACAACAACCTTACACTGACAACAACCTTACACTGACAACAACCTTACACTGACAACAACCTTACCCTAACAACAACCTTACACTGACAACAACCTTACACTGACAACAACCTTACACTGACAACAACCTTACACTAACAACAACCTTACACTGACAACAACCTTACCCTGACAACAACCTTACACTGACAACAACCTTACACCGACAACAACCTTACACCGACAACAACCTTACACCGACAACAACCTTACACTGACAACAACCTTACACTGACAACAACCTTACACTGACAACAACCTTACACTGACAACAACCTTACACCGACAACAACCTTACACCGACAACAACCTTACACTGACAACAACCTTACACTGACAACAACCTTACACCGACAACAACCTTACACTGACAACAACCTTACACTGACAACAACCTTACACCGACAACAACCTTACACTAACAACAACCTTACACTGACAACAACCTTACACTGACAACAACTTTACACTGACAACAACCTTACACAGACAACAACCTTACACTAACAACAACCTTACACTGACAACAACCTTACACTGACAACAACTTTACACTGACAACAACCTTACACCGACAACAACCTTACACTGACAACAACCTTACACTGACAACAACCTTACACTGACAACAACCTTACACAGACAACAACCTTACACTGACAACAACCTTACACTGACAACAACCTTACACTGACAACAACCTTACACTGACAACAACCTTACACTGACAACAACCTTACACCGACAACAACCTTACACTGACAACAACCTTACACTGACAACAACCTTACACTGACAACAACCTTACACCGACAACAACCTTACACTGACAACAACCTTACACTGACAACAACCTTACACCGACAACAACCTTACACTAACAACAACCTTACACTGACAACAACCTTACACTGACAACAACTTTACACTGACAACAACCTTACACTGACAACAACCTTACACTAACAACAACCTTACACTGACAACAACCTTACACTGACAACAACTTACACTGACAACAACCTTACACCGACAACAACCTTACACTAACAACAACCTTACACTGACAACAACCTTACACTGACAACAACCTTACACAGACAACAACCTTACACCGACAACAACCTTACACTGACAACAACCTTACACTGACAACAACCTTACACTGACAACAACCTTACACCGACAACAACCTTACACTGACAACAACCTTACACTGACAACAACCTTACACTGACAACAACCTTACACCGACAACAACCTTACACCGACAACAACCTTACACCGACAACAACCTTACACCGACAACAACCTTACACTGACAACAACCTTACACTGACAACAACCTTACACCGACAACAACCTTACACCGACAACAACCTTACACTGACAACAACCTTACACTGACAACAACCTTACACTGACAACAACCTTACCCTAACAACCTTACACTGACAACAACCTTACACTGACAACAACCTTACACTGACAACAACCTTACACCGACAACAACCTTACACCGACAACAACCTTACACTGACAACAACCTTACACTGACAACAACCTTACACTGACAACAACCTTACACTGACAACAACCTTACCCTAACAACCTTACACTGACAACAACCTTACACTGACAACAACCTTACACTGACAACAACCTTGCACCGACAACAACCTTACACCGACAACAACCTTACACTGACAACAACCTTACCCTAACAACCTTACACTGACAACAACCTTACACTGACAACAACCTTACACCGACAACAACCTTACACCGACAACAACCTTACACTGACAACAACCTTACCCTAACAACAACCTTACACTGACAACAACCTTACACCGACAACAACCTTACACCGACAACAACCTTACACCGACAACAACCTTACACTGACAACAACCTTACACCGACAACAACCTTACACTGACAACAACCTTACCCTAACAACCTTACACCGACAACAACCATACACCGACAACAACCTTACACCGACAACAACCTTACACTGACAACAACCTTACACCGACAACAACCTTACACTGACAACAACCTTACACCGACAACAACCTTACACTGACAACAACCTTACACTGACAACAACCTTACCCTAACAACAACCTTACACTGACAACAACCTTACACCGACAACAACCTTACACTGACAACAACCTTACACTGACAACAACCTTACACCGACAACAACCTTACACTGACAACAACCTTACACCGACAACAACCTTACACTGACAACAACCTTACACCGACAACAACCTTACACTGACAACAACCTTACACCGACAACAACCTTACACCGACAACAACCTTACACCGACAACAACCTTACACTGACAACAACCTTACACCGACAACAACCTTACACCGACAACAACCTTACACTGACAACAACCTTACACCGACAACAACCTTACACTGACAACAACCTTACACCGACAACAACCTTACACTGACAACAACCTTACACCGACAACAACCTTACACCGACAACAACCTTACACCGACAACAACCTTACCCTAACAACAACCTTACACTGACAACAACCTTACACTGACAACAACCTTACACTGACAACAACCTTACACCGACAACAACCTTACACTGACAACGCTCATAAAAGAAACAACACACAGTAGAGCCTCGAGTTGTTGGATGATGTTATCTCCCTGATGCTGACGTCACCCCTGTGTGTGTGTGTGTGTGTGCCCTTGAGTGACCGGGAAATATTACATCTTAGTAAAGTTTGAACGATCATTACTCAATACTCTGAAGTCTGTGTATAACTGTGGATCACGACGGCCATAGAGACGCGTATTAATATAAAGTGATATGCCACTTAGACACACACAGCAATATGTGACGTGGAGAGGTCGATTGATACAGTTCTCCTGGACTTCCTCCCACCCTGAAGAGTCAGTCGCTGGCAGGAACATGATTAGGGTCGATAAATCCACTGCCGTACCACAACAAAGTCAAGGGGCCACAACTCTGAACAATAATGACATTCACAAAAAAAACCCCGACTATTAAACCCGTCTGGGATCTTGCTGTGATATATGGCCACACCACATATGTTACAGTTGCCGTCTTTACAACTGTCGAACTATTGGTTGAAGGGAAGGTCTACACTGTTTACGTCCCTCTACCTCCCCCTCACTCTTCCTGGGGACTAAGGGAGACATTAATGAAGAGGATTGCATTCAAGTCAAGAGCCCCCGGTGGACGATACCGGAGAACTGTCTACCGGAAGATGTTGAAAGCTGGGCCGAATGGTTCACTGGTTGTCACCCCCCCCCCCCCCCCCACATACACACACTGGCAAGAAGCGGGAGGGAGAAGGGAGGGAGGGACGGAGAGGGCAGGTAAAAGGAGAGAGGAGGAGGGAGAGTGGTCGTTTTCTCCCACTTTGTCTCTCCCTCCCTCCCTCCCTGGGGCAGTAAGCTTTCTTCCTCGCAGCTGCCACACAATCGGTCGAAAAATTTATGAGAATAACATCTAACAGAACAATACTGGTGGTGCTACAGGTGTTAGGACTGTAGTGAAGAACTTTCTGTGAGGTTCCTTACTATAGGTTCGATGGTAGTGGTAGACGAGGTGGTGGTAGATAGGGTGATAGTTGTCATAGCGGTAGTTGTGGGGTGATGGTGGTGGTAATTTGGGTGGTGGTCGCCAAGTATGGTGTACAGAGCGCTATGACGATGATGGAGGCAGTGTGATAATGAAAAAAGTGAGTGTTGTATTAAGTGAAGGCTGTAGCCAACTGCAGGATGGTGTGAAGAAGGGAGAGAGAGAGGTAGCAGGAGTGTGGAGGTGAGGGTGAGGCAGGCAAGGAGTGTGGAGGTGAGGGTGAGGCAGGCAAGGAGTGTGGAGGTGAGGATAAGGCAGGCAAGGAGTGTGGAGGTGAGGGGGAGGCAGGCAGGGAGTGTGGAGGTGAGGATAAGGCAGGCAAGGAGTGTGGAGGTGAGGGGGAGGCAGGCAGGGAGTGTGGAGGTGAGGGGGAGGCAGGCAAGGAGTGTGGAGGTGAGGGTGAGGCAGGCAAGGAGTGTGGAGATGAGGGTGAGGCAGGCAAGGAGTGTGGAGTGAGGGGGAGGCAGGCAGGGAGTGTGGAGGTGAGGGTGAGGCAGGC
The DNA here is from genome assembly GCA_958450375.1 of Homarus gammarus. Lineage (NCBI taxonomy): Eukaryota > Metazoa > Arthropoda > Malacostraca > Decapoda > Nephropidae > Homarus > Homarus gammarus. The sequence goes on from CAUDMG010001456.1 coordinate 213,700, forward strand.
AGGAGTGTGGTGGTGGGCAGGCAGGGTGACGACCCACACCCACGTGTTCACCACCACTACCACCACCACCACACCGTCTGGGCATTTCCATGTTACCATGCGGCTGTCTGCCTCTGCCCACCACCACCTTCCTCTGACATCTACTCGTCTATTGAACCAAGTGATCCCGTCTACTATCATTTCATGGTTTACAAGTCTTATGTTGTGTCAGATTGGTCATGGACTAACTCACATGGCCGCTGTAAGTGTCGACCACTGTACCTCAAACACAGCCACTCTGCCCCGTTACCCGATCAAAAACTTAACATTGAACTTCCTGCACCTGTTTTGCTGCCACACTAACATCATTCACTTATTCAGATCACTCATCAACCTTCCCATTCTCTCCTAACATGGTCCATGTCTACTACATTATTCATTCTTCTATCTTTTACCTTCACTATCAGAGACCGTTATGGGTTCTTCCTTCCTCTTCATCCCTACAATAAGAGACGACGTAAGATTTTTATTTAAACATTTCTATTGTATCTACTGTAGGTTAAGGCAGCACCTGTCCCCAAGTGAGCACTATACTGTGCGCTATACCCGAGTCTGTAGTTGTACGTCTCTATCTGAATAAACTCCGACTCTGTATCATACCAAGTTTAATACACACAATAAACTTCATTAATGGCTCGCCCACCGAACAAGGCGGCCATCACCTTGTTAAATCTTTCCTCACTGTGTTGTCCGGGAGGAGGGCGACATCGGGATGACTATCCTCCAGTCCTCCACCTACTCTTTTTTCACTATCCTTTACATCCTTACAATATACAAACTGACTCTCACCACCAACTAGCCGTGTAACTATCGTCCTAACCACCCACACTGGATTACCCGTCGAAACGACTCCAACAAGACACCCGCGAACGTGTGTCTGCCCATCCCTCCTCCGACCCCAACAACCTCCCAGCCTCCTCCCCCCCCCCCCCTGCCTATCTCTCACTCTCTCTCCTACCCGAAATAGCACCACCCTCGTCCTTCTGTGCTTCCACCTCCAGCCTGACAACCTCAACTGTTTACCCACCAGTCAGGGGACGCTTGGGTGTGAAGATGCAAACTCGGATCCAAGGATATGATGCAGGACGAGGCATTCCGCCAATGACCTAAAAATTCAGTGCCTTGCTGATCTTAACACAACAATACGAAGGAGAGAGAGAAAAAAAAACATTTAGAAAGTACGACCTAAAATTTATAGATGCACTTAATTTAATACAAGAAAACGTACATTGAAAAAAAATCAGTGACTTTTAAGACTTTAATTTAAATACAACAAGACCTACAGACCCTAAAACTGAATAATAATAATACCTTCTGCCAAGAACTTTCAAAGAGACAACCAATGACCAAAAAAACTGTAGCATATAAAACGCCTAAACCAGAGTAAAGCTACGCCCCCAAAACTGTCTTACGTAAATCCTTAAAACCCTGAGATATAAAGCCGTATTATAAAAACGTAGTACAGTACAAATTATAATATTCCTCTATAACTGGTGATGTAAGAAGGCATCTGTCTAAAATGGCGTCGAAATTGCACTGAGACTCTAGTTCAACTGGGATATGCTGCCACATCACCAACCCTCACCTCACCCCTACATCACCAAGAATCATCGGCCACCGTAACAGTGTGTCGTGTGCCCAGCATATCAAACAGTCAATAATCATCAAGACTGTGATACAAAAAACACCTACACACACACACACACCATGCCAGCCAGTCACCAAACAAGTTATTCTCTCAAACACACCAAGAACAAACAACAAGATAAAAACAGGTGTATACATTCCACACTGGTAGTAACTGTTTGTAACTTTATGTGGCAACTTAGGTGAATATGTATATATATGTATGATTTTTTTACCCACTCTGATCATATTAAATCAACGAATACACATGTACTCCTGATCACCAAATTCACTCAAGTCACCAAATCAAAATCTATACGATGACATTATAGATCACTAAACCCAACCAGAGTCACCAATGGAAAGGCACCAAGTAGTAAGTAGTGTCTTAAGTTGTGTAGGTGTGACGAGGAGCAACACAACACAATACAACACCAACACAACATATCACCATAACTCACAACACAATCCAACATAACACCATAACTCAACACAATCCAACACAACACCATAACTCACAACCGATAGTTCAAAGTCACCATCCCAGAGAGCAACAGGTAGACCCCAAACCCGTCATGCACGTGTCATGGACAAACCAACGAGTCAGCAGACAACGAAGGCCGTCAGAGGTAGCCAAAGGTCAGAGGTCACCTACACACCCGGCCACAGCCAAGGCAAACCAACCAACCATCGCCGCAAACCCTCATCAATAGACAGGAAATAGACAAGACGCTCCCGTGACCAGACCCGATGACGCTAAGACAGGTGCGCACATAAGGATAACTCATTGGGACACGCATGAAGACTAACTCATTGGGACACGCACTTAAGGATAACTCATTGGGACACGCACTTAAGGATAACTCATTGGGACATGCATGTAAGACTTAACTCCTATAAGACACGCATGAACCTTATAATTATGACACGTGCGAAAGACTGACCTCGACTCGTTAAGACTAAACACATATATATCATGTGGCAATTATATACTCGACACATACCAGAAAACTACAAGCTAAACGATTCTCAAGAGATTTACCAGAGAGAGAGAGAGAGACTCCCAAATGATACTCTTAAACGTTAATTACTTACAGGCCAATTAGCACCAGACACAATTAACTTAAGTGGCCGTACTAAAGATTCGGTACATTAATAATATTTGTCACCTAACCGTCTAACTGTCTAATTTAAGGTGAGTCTTGGTGCAATTTCGGCGCCATTGTTTCTACGTCTGCAATCTCTATGTACTGAATGGAGGAGGAGGGGGGAGGAAGAGGAGAAGGAAGAAGAAGAGGAGGAGAGGAAAAAGAGAATATAATCCACTTCTTGCCCGGCAACCAACTCTATACCCACCATCAGCACGTGCACAAACCAGTCCTCCCAAAGCAGTGAAAATCGCCCTAGAAATCTCCTTGACTTAATCCTCGTGTAAAATCCAGTGTAGGCCGGCCAACAGGCAGGGCAGGGAGGTAGGAGTGTAATCCCTGGGCCGTTGGGAAATCGCCTTCATAATGCTGTGATATAAATTACCCAAGATCATAATATTACCTACAATGTGGCTGTTTTAAAAAGACATCAAACACACCAAACCTAACCTAACCTAACCAAAGCAAATTTAACCTAAGTAAAGCAACTCTAACGTAACGTAATATAACATAACCTAACTTAACCAAAGCAACTCTAATCTAACTAATCCTAAGCTAATCGTACTACGCATTTATTATTATTATAACTATGGTTAATATTGTTGCTCTTACTATCACCATACAGTAATTATCAGGATTGTTATTTACGTTTATCAGATTTCAAAGGCGTTCAGAAGTGTAAATATTGTCCTCCATGTTATCTGAAACTTCCAAACATCTTCTGTAATAAGAGTGCACAGGTCTTATTGCAACTATATCTTGCGCTAGTCAGGCCGCACCTCGATTATGCGGTTCAGTTCAGGTGCCCCTATTATAGAATGGATATCAATTCACTGGAGTCGGTGCAGCGAAGAATGACGAAAATGATTCCGGGACTTAGAAACCTTCCATATCAAGATAGGTTAAAGAAACTAAACTTGCATTCCTTAGAAAGACGAAGAGTGCGGGGAGATATGAACCGGCCTATTGCAGACTCCTTATTTTCTTATGTTCTTATGCTATTCCGCGAGAGAAAAATCCGGACTAGGTACATGTGTAATCCCCCGACAAATCGCCTCCTCCTAATCCCATGGACAAAATTCAGCGTGTAAGGTAGGCAGGTAAGTAATCCCGAGCGACCGTGAACCCGACAGGTAAGTGACCTGTGAGACGGGCCCACTTTCCCTCCAGTCCTCCCTCGACACCACACCAACCACCACACCGGATACTACACCACACCAACCACCACACCGGACACCACACCAACCACCACATCGGACACTACACCAACCACCACACCGGATACTACACCGCACCGGACACTACACAAATCACCACACCGGATACTACACCACACCGGACACTACACCAACCACCACACCAAACACCATCACTACCACCACCACATCAAACACCACCACACCAAACACCATCACTACCACCACACTACCTCCACCACACCAAACACCATCACTACCACCACCACATCAAACACCACCACACCAAACACCATCACTACCACCACACTACCTCCACCACACCAAACACCATCACTACCACCACCACACCAAACACCATCACTACCACACTACTCCACCACACCCAACACCACCACCACACTACCTCCACCACACCAAACACCACCACCACACTACCTCCACCACACCAAACACCACCACCACACTACCTCCACCACACCAAACACCACCACCACACTACCTCCACCACACCAAACACCACCACCACACTACCTCCACCACACCAAACACCACCACCACACTACCTCCACCACACCATACACCATCACTACCTCCAACACAGCAGACAGCAGGAGTCGGCACACCACGCTGAACAAACACACTTGCACATTCCTCCACCTGCTCCCTTTGGCTTCAATTCTGTAAGACCCCTACGTCAATTTTCCTCATAACTCATACAAGAAAATCCTCATAACTTGTAACAAATTCTCATAGGTTATCAAGTTCCTCATAACTTACGTATAAATTACGTATAACTCGTAAAAAAATCCTCCTAACTCCAAAAATCCCTCGTAACAAATTCCTCATAACTCGAAACAAATTCCTCACAACTCGTAACAAATTTCTCATAACTCGTAACAAATTCCTCATAACTCGTAACAAATTTCTCATAACTCGTAACAAATTCCTCATAACTCGCAACAATATATCACATCAAGTCACTGTAAAGTCTCAGACCAATTTCATCGCCACTTGGGCCCGCCATTATTGTATCACACCTTAAGTGAGTCAGATATGTTCTCGCATTCGTCAATTCAAGAGGAAAATTGAACTGACGAGACTTTGAGGAATCTACCTCTTGTGCCACTGTGATTCACTTAGGGAAGTTCTCACCTCTCAAACTACACAAGGGTCTGCTAGTGTGTGTGTGTGTGCGTGTGTTATGCGTGTACTATATGTATTTAAGCATCAAGCAACTAAAACGTCACACACACACGAGATAATTACACCATATTTAGACTTCCTCACATTAATAACTTAGCTGTGTCATTGTGAGGCACACGGGCAGGCAAGGCATTCCAGCACACACACACACACGCACGCACGCACACACAGCTTCCAAGTGGTTCATCTGATATCGTTAATCGGTCGGTGTTATTATGCACTGATAACTATTATGACCCGGACTAATTAATGAGCTCCGGACTAATTATTAAGCTCAGGTGTGAACGTTTATTCTCACTATTAAGTTTTATCCCTTGAGTACAATGCTTTAGTCTACTTATTAAAATTACCTTAACTTATTTAGAGGATGGCACCGTACTCAAGGGCCTAACTGATTCTACTCAAGAGTACAATAATTAAATCCACTTATTAGGACACCTTAACCCCTTGAGTACGATGACTTTACCCCTCGAGTATAATATCTTAACCCTCACAATACGATAGTCTATTTCTTTGTTACTTTACGTTAGGTATTACGACACACACACACACAGCTGCCACCCTTCACCATTGAGTGACTTGATTTGATCCATATTCAATCCATACCAAACATCCCAAAACACATTAGATTAGAAACACAACAAAACATACATATATAAATAAGAACATAAGAAAATAATGAGTCTGCAATAGGCCGGTTGGCCTGTGCATGGCAGCTCCTGCCGAGAGTTACTACCACTCTCTATCATCCATGAATCTATCTAGCCTCCTTTTGAAACTTTCCAGAGTTCCCGCACTTACTACAAAGTTGCTAAGCTTGTTCCACTCGTCCACCACCCTATTTGTGAACCAGTTTCTTCCTATCTCCCTCCTAAACCTAAACTTATCCAACTTGAATCCGTTGCTCCGAGTCCTATCCTGCTCGGATATTATAAGAACTTTATCTATATCCCCTTTATTGATTCCTTTCACCCACTTACATACTTCTATCATATCTCCCCGCACTCTTCGTCTTTCTAGGGAATGCAAGTTAAGTTTCTTTAACCTATCCGGATATGGAAGGTTTCTAAGTCCCGGAATCATTTTTGTCAACACTAATAGGCCTATGTATACAGTATATGCCTATGCATAATCCTGTAATTCATATCTTTCTATTAGTTTTCCCCTTTTTAATGTTTTTTTTTATTAATTACTGTCTATCCCAATTCCATAATCTCTTTTGGTCAGTCGTTTCAAGTCACCGACGTTTGAGTAGGGAATTCCCCCTCCCTTTAGAAACGACACCATTGAAGATTAGACACCCTGTTTTTTCATCTGATGATTAAACACCATTGTTACCTGGGGGTGATATATTATTCGTCAGGTGAACTAAATGAGGGTGTCTAATCTTCAGGTGATCCGCATTATTCGTAAATCACGCGATTGAAAACACAAACATAAGAAATGGACTTCTAGGCACGAGGCAGAGAGAAGCACTGGGATAATTACTTCTTCGTGCTTGTAGCTGTGATAACACACACACGCAGGGGGAAGGCATGCCATGGGGAGAAAACATTAACGTAAGATTCTGAGAGAGAGAGAGAGAGACTGATATACACCACTCTTTATCACGACTCGTGTGTGTGTGTTGTGTGTGTGTTGTGCATGTGTATGCGCGCGTTACATGTATTTTTGTACGAGTACCTGAACGAGTGAACACACCTACAGTACTTATCACAGAATATGTTTCTTTAATTGTACGCACGAATTCACGTTCATGTACAGGGTTTATGTGTGTAACGTTGGTGTATCCACGAATTGAGGTAGGTGTCAATAAACAGGTGTAGCTACGTGTTTGTGGCGTACACGAGTATTTATCGCCAGTCTTTGTGATGTGGCCAGGAGCTCATGACTGCGGGGTCAGCACACTGTGGAGGGCTGTACATGTGCACCAGACACTACCTGCTGGCCACACACACACACACACGTGCATGCCTGTGTTTGTGCACGGCCATCGCCCTCTCCTCCATGTGGACCAACCCAACTACCGCACTTTAACCTCACTCACACATACATCTAAAATAATTTTAAATCTACCAGCAGCTTGTTTTTTGTTTTTTTTTGAGAGAGAGAGTATTCCTGGCAGATATAAATTAATAGTTTATAATACAAAAAAATGGCCGAGGTTATTCGTACGGACACATCTCATCACGCCCTTTGTGATGGTCGACAACTGAATGATTTCTTGACCGACACGAGACGAGGTTTGTCCTCAGTATAGACACAGTAGGCAAACGCCCCTGGGATGGTGGTCAACGGACGTGACGTAAGCCTCAACTGGCATCGATTGACCTTATTGCAGTGAAAGCGGAGGCGTCGAGCAACCTCCCTTGGTCCTTACGTAAGACACCTGAAGATTACTTCAGTTTACCTACTAGAACTCAGTAACAGGGAGGTGATAACTGTAAGGAGGAGGAGGAAGATGTGGGAGTCACCTATAAGATTTAATATGTATATCATGATAATCAACAGTAGCATCAAATACATTACCGAGGGAAGATAAATGGTGTAAATGATAGCTCACTTCACGACTTCTTCCACCCTCTACCTCCCACAACCCCCGCCTTACTTACTCACTCTCTCACACACACAATCATGACTACCAGCAGCATCCCGTAGTCCACTTTATGAACACAAGTGACCCACCCACCTCCCTCTATGACCTCTCATAATGTTACACAACAATAACAGCTGCGCCTCAACACAAACTCATGTCCACAACCACTACACCACTGTACCCAAACCCAGTCCCTACGTTAAAGCTCTATGATTTAAGCTTAGTGGAAAAAAAAATCCCTTTAATGCCATTCATTAAACAAATTAAGTTAAAGGTTGCCTCTTGGTGCTAGTTCTTGATTAAATTAAGTTAAAATTCTTACAGGATTGTAATCCAAAGCAACCTAACCACTGCCTTATCCTATCCTAACCCAATATGATCTGACACAAGACCTCTAACTTAACTCATTCTAACCTAATATAACCTCTAATCTAACCCCATATAACATCTAACGTAACCCTAATCAAACCTAACACTTAACCTGATCCCTAACCTAACCCATTATACCCTCAAACGGTCTAACCTAACCCGACCTCTAACCTTACTTAACCTCTCACCTAACCCAATCTAACCTCACTTTAATTACGGCGTCATCTCTACTACCTCTGTTCCCGGGTGTAAACTGACCCGGTTACACTCAGTATTATTATACAGCTCAGGAATATCCGGAAAACAAATCGCGCACCATAGGAATCATAACAAAGCAGCGAAGATAGTCAGCGGAGACAATAACGCGATTGGAAAGTCTGTTTAATTATTCGTGTACGGAGAGGCAGATGCTAGCCACCAATTAGATTTTAATCGACAACACCTAAACTCTGCTGGCGTCTAACAAGAAACACGGAGAATCAATGCAGAACATCACGTACGAAACGAAACACGATCAACAAAAACAAAAGAAAAACTTGTTTATGAGAGTTCATGCATCGAGTTCATCTAGAAACAACATGTATTTTGATGTACGTACTGTAGATGGTGAAATATTTGAGTGTATAATTTTAGTAATATCTTTTCTGTGGTGCACGACCCAGTACATTGCCAGTTCAAGGGATCCCTCAAGAACGTAGACTTTGAAAATCCACGCAAAAGCATATTTTTATTTAAAGTGCGATTTTATTACGAAAATCTAGGAAGAAATATAAGGTGGGGTTTCTTGAGACAGGTGGCTCGGGGAGTAAGGGTGGGCAAAGAGAGGCGAGGCAAGAGGGTTCGGGCCGGTGTTTGTACTGCGCATAGTCACCACACAATGCGCAGTGAGTTTGCATAAATTCTGAACCTACTGCATGTGCACATGGTTGTCATCACCACACATACATATATACCGCAGTGCAAGGTGTAAAAAAATTGTAAGTCCAAAGTTCTCCATGAAGTGGAGATATCGAGGTAAATTATAATTACCACTGAAATCACGACATATTCCTTCAAATTCTCTCTTAACTGGTGTTAAGAAGGTGCATCTAAAGATCTCCCTTAAGTTATGGTATACAGAAGGCGGTCACAATGAAGAATAAACAGAACCGAGATTGTCCTGTTCACCAGTCAGGGAGAAATATTACCGTACGAACTTTTGAGAATTCGATTCTCAAAGGGTAGCGTTGGAAGCATTCACCAGTCTTCACTATACACTCTACTGCAAACAAAGCCTTCCATCTATGATCTACCGCGTAATGCATCTTATACTATACTAATATGTTTATATTACGTCATGTAGTAATACAAGTTCATTGAATTATACATGTACAAGTAATCAGGGTACTGGCACAAATACGAAGAAAAATGGTGTGTGGGCAACTGAACGCCCGCACCCATGACCATTACATAATACTCAAGTTATCAACCACGCAATTATTCTTTACTTTTCCTAACAAAACTTAACATAAAACAACAATCACAATATCTCTGAAAGTAAGCTGTAATTAAGATCATTTATAATGCACATGATTATACATCTTAAAATAATAATTTTAACTAAAGAATAAAATGTGAAGTACACGGCTTCCTAGTATTTTCCAGGAAAGCAAATACACACCTGGATGTAACATAACTACTAATTTCAAATTTATATACATTTATGTCTACATTTTCTCGAATGGTTCTTATGTTGGGTGTACTGTAGGTAAGGCCCATAATGTACAATATGACTCGCGAAGACAACCCAACTAGATCCACGCTGCAGTTCATTTATTATCAATACATTATTTTCATTAACAGCTTCGTGCATCACAAACAAATCTTTAGTTCTAATGAAAAGTTCACCTTTCCTGTCATTGTGAATTCCTCCCAACACAATACTTAAATAATGTTTTGGGTCCTTAATTCAGGACCCTCTTACAACCCCTACTTCTCACACGTTTTAAGTCACCTGACACTTACCATTCACATATACAAATATATTTTTATTTAGTGCAAATAATAATTAGTTTTTTCTGTGAAGTAACGACAACTAAGTCTGACAGTACCACACTGAACTTTAAACGACAAAATAAAACGCTGATGATGGTAACTTGGCCCCTCGTAGGACTCCCACATACACACACACACACACATGGCGACACCTTGCAACTCCCCGTCTGGATGAGGCTATTTCCCGCCAATTGAACATTTTAAACACGCTTCGATGGACATATACAACACTAGATATTATTTTCGACAACACATATAATAAAAATTTCCAAGATGTAACGTTTCACTATCTTGTAGAACACTAGAGTTCGTGACTGAATATTATATTGGGTTTGATGGCAGGATGGAGCACAACCTGAGCCAACAAGAGGAACGAGCGGGCAGGACTGACAGGCTTGGCTCGCTAGACTTGACTACCACACACTCAACAGTTCACAGTGACCAGTTCCTCTCTTTTCCCTCCTACTTTAATGAGTCACTCGTCCCCATTTATATCTCCGTTATTGTTTTAATCAGCTAGTTATTTATAACGTTGTTATTTTAAATGATAAATCAGGTCGAGACAATTATTTTATTGAAACAGGAAAGGTCAAGACAATGACCACATTGCAACTCCTTTATTCTAAGTGATGAATGCATCTGGGTAGGATGAACACTGTTGCATTAGAAGGACTAAAGTCAGGCAAAGTCAACATGGAAAGCTTCACCGGGACGACCCTTAAGGGAAACACACCTAGGTCTGCTGCCCTTAAGTACCCACCATTAGGATTACTGTATAACTTTTAATTTACTTTTATCCTCTTCGCCATTGATCGGCTTGTTAGCCACTTGTGCAGTCGGTCACATACCTGTTACACACTTTTGGCAATTAATGGGCATGTACAGTACTGGCTCCTGAATGTATGTGAACCTGCTCCAGTGTTGGTCAAGTTTAGTCCTGAGAGAGCTCATACTCGGTGCTGTCACAACATTCTCTGACAGATTGTTCCACGAGTTCATAATTCTCACTCCAAAAAAAATTTGCCCTCACAGTTTTCTGAACTTGTGGTTTCTTCAACCTTGAGCTGTGACCCCTTGTGAGGCAGGCGTTCGCCTACTCCAGGTATGGACACTCAACTGAGTAGTGCCCTTTGAGATGTTTATAAACTTCAGTTAGGTCATCCCTTGCATGTCTTCATTTGGAGTGTTTGGAACCGGGGTGATTGGCCTTCACAGAACAGTGTTTGCAGACGTTCATCGTCTAAAACTTGTGAGCCCACAATCGCCTACAGGACCTTCTTTACTGTGCAAATCTGTTTCCCATACTCCCCAGTATAAGCTAGGCATTCTAATCTCTCTGGATAACTGAGGTGCCATAGTGCAGGCACCAGATTGGTGGCCCTCCTTTGGACATTTTCAATCAACTGACAGTATCTAGCATATCTTGAGGACCAGGCGGTGAAGTACCTCAATTTTGAAGAGCCTTATGAGTTACAGGCCATCTAGGTATATGAATACTGTACCCTTCTTATACAACCTACAACTTCCTTGTTTGAGTTACTGTACCTCCTTTTCACAATGATCTGAGAACTTCAGTTCATTGTCAACATGCAGTCAGGTCCTTTTCACATTGGAACATGCAATACAACTCTACTAATGGCACAACCTTGGTGAATCCTCCTGAATTTCATTATGTTGAATCTTAACCATTTGTCTATGGGGCACTCTCTGCTGAATCAAGTCCTCTGACGTTAGCCAAATAAAATACTGGAGTAAAATTGGCATCCCTGAAGTGAAAGCATTAATAGTCATTCCTTTGACCACTCCTGAAGCTGACTGAGATCTTCCTGAAGCACTTCACAGTCAGTTTGGATCTTAATTTCCTTGAATAATGTAGTATCATTCACACACATTTGTACTTTCTATGGAGGTATGTACTTTACTGTATAGAATCTGGCATATTATTTATGAAACAAACAGCAATGGTCCAATACACTGCTTTGTAGTACCCTACTTGTCACAGGTACACATGACCATTTTGTGCCATTAAAAAGCACATACTGCTTATAATCATGAAGAAAGTCTTTGATCTATGCAATGAAAATCCTCTGATTTCCATACTCTTCCAATTTAATTTTCAACCTTTCATAAGGTATGCTGTCAAAAGCCTTGGCAAAGTCTGGGTACATACATAAGTCAATATTACCACCAAACTCCAGAATCTGGATCCCCACATTCAGCACCAAAAGTAATTGTGTCAAGCAAGAGTGTCCAGGCATAAAACCATGTTGGCATTCCTGTAATTAGTTAGATTACTGACAAAACTTCATACAAAATACATGGAATAGAGAGCTGTATCCTATCCAACATCAACTATACTGTACACATGAAAGAATTATTCATATGAATAGATTATATTCATCTTCTTTAAAAAAAAATTTATGTTCTCATTTACATAAAGTATCTAGAATATTTCATCACTATAGCCACACAATTCTCCAACATATTCTCTTTCATTCAGATGATACTAATGAAGGAAGAATTTAACCTTTTGGGTATGAGGGGTCTCTATGCTGAATAAAATTCTCTGTCATCAGCCAAATGAAATACAGTACGTACAATATTATAAATGGCATCCCATAGTGATGGGGTCAGTGGAGAGTTTATTAACCCTTTGAATACGAGATGTCTCTCTGTGCTGAATAAAATCATCTGGCATTAGCAAATACGATAAGTGGCATCCCATAGTAAAGGGGTTAACATGCCAATATTGTGACAACAGCCATCAGACACAGAACATTGTTATCACCACACACACAATTAGGTGTTCTACTCCAACTTACTGTTTCTACTCTCACATACTGTGATACATCATAATCTTGTAAATAACCTACGAGTAAGGTCTGGTATATACTGTACCAGTACTTATTGTTAGAGTACTATATGTCATGTCATGTCCAATGGGTTCAATTACCTCTGTACTGTATGTAACATATTTTGTTGACCTTTAAATAGTGCATTATCAGGCTGAGTAACATGTCTTTGAAATTCCTCATTTCCAGTTGATTGACTTCCAAATAAGTTTAAGATAATATACAGTACTGTACTGTACATTCAAACTACAGTTTCATCGAGGTTGTGTTACATCCCATCCATCACCTTACTCAGTCTCCTGCTTTAGACTTTTTTTGCAACAGTGTCATTTACCTTACCTCCTGTTGTGGCTACCTTAGAGATATGCTCAATGCATATCTCCTGAAAATCAGGGGGAAGGCACTCCTCCATAAGGGTTGTGAATCTATCCACATTGACACATCCACTGCCAATGAGACAGGCCCTGTTTTAGCAAATGTCCAGAGGACGGCTGCATGAAAGATTGTCCTAAATTCACCGCTCTTTCCAAAATATAATGGACAAATTTATTTGATTAATACCCCCAAAAAACTTATTTCAACACAAATAGGTGCGTGACCTGAACCCAGTATACTCTGGCACACTTATAACTTTTGTGTAATACCTATAATCCCACACTTCACTTGAGGCGCTCTGCATTAGAAGAGGGTGAAGCGCCAAATTCAAAAAGCTGAGAAAAAAGAGTTTAAAGTTTTTTGAAGTTAAAACAACCATAACTTTTTTGTATTTTTAGCTTGAGGGTTAATTTTTTTTTATCGTGCAGCTCAATCCCTCTTCTAGCGAACTGTGAAAACTGGAAGTTAGTACTGTGAATTGTAATTATTTTATCGCGAGCTGAATGAGAATAACTACCCGTGATGTACAGTTGTTTGATCTTCAAACCAACAATAATTGCATTTTTCTGCCAAATTTTCTTATTATTGTGGGCTAATACTGTAAAACAAGTTAATGGTCACCAAAAACAGCACTCGTCTTACACCCCCCCCCAACCCCCCAAAAATTAAATAGTGGGGTATGCTATAACGAATCCAATTGGTTCTAGAACCTCGTTCATTATAGCATTCGTTCGTTATAAATTAATCCGTTCCAGGCCCCCCAAATACAACCACTTAACACTGAAAAATTTGTGGAGATTGTAAAAAATACGATACTTCATCTTACCTTAGTGTTGTTCAGCATGCAGGACAGGAGGCAGAGGAGGAGAGGGGAGGAGAGAATTATGGAGAAGAGGTGGAAGGGGAGGAGTCATCCTTCCTAGCCCTCTTTGGTGACTGTCTTACAGGCACTTTGTCTGTTTATTTATAATTTTTTTCTTAGTTTCAAAAGGTTATTAGCTTTCTCACTCGCTTTTGACGATTCATTGTTACAATTGTACACTTGTATAACAAAATAGTTATAAAAATACTACGAATTTCCACATCAAAAGACAAAATTTCAACAAGTTCAGTGGTGCACTGACTACACAATGAACCAATATGGCGCCTGACACTCTTGCTGTGAGCCGCAGTACAACGATATTCATGCGCAAGACGAAATAGTCCCGTATTCATCCGCGTTCGTTGTAGGAGTTTCGTTCGTTATAGCATTCTCAATTTTATAGGTAAAACCGTTCGTTATAGGAATATTAGTAGTAGAATCCATTCGTTATAGCATACCCTAATAATAAAAAGCTCATTTGCCTATCAGTATTTATCTTTCCGTCTGTATTATTAGCCAAAGATTTATAAAATTGTTATGTATAATCATGTGTAATAATAAAGAAACATCACTACACTCATCCCCCCCAACGTAATTAGCATACGAATACAAAGGCGGAGAAAGTTTGCATAATCTTTGGTAAAAACAGTATTGCGATAATAGTACTGTATTACAATCTTACTTTGTTTAGTTCCTTTGTTTTATTATCCCTGAAAATCGTAGTAACATGAAATTACGTAAATCCTGAAGAGTGCGTATAACTTTAATGGCCTCATCATTATCAACCACATACTAATCAAAGTCTTTCTCTGCAATCTCTAAAAATCGCCACACAGATTCTTCATTAACTAAATCATTGATTAATTATTAATGCCGGCAACAGTTCAGTTTTATTTTAAGACTGAGTTATGGTGCTCATTTTTACAGGCATTCGTTGGGTCAGGCTCACTTTCAAGGTCAATGCATGTCTTGTCACTGTTTGTGTTACCATTAGAATCACTTTCATCATTTTCATCTTCACTTTCATTGTCATTATTGCCGTCAGTGCATGTCACGTAACTCTGTACCTGAACACAGTCTGCAAAAAGGTCATGTGATGCATAGCAGTCACTTTTTGTGTTGTGAGTATACCAAAATCACTATCACCAAGCATTCCTGGGGTGTCCATGTAAGCACTGTCGTCACGCTCAGGAATAATAGGCTCCTGAACCCAAACCAGAAGGCCTGGCCTCACTTGAGTCTTGCTCTAATATCGGGCAGATAATGCACAGCACTTCTCACCCGTGTAACACAAATAACGTCAATGTTACGCCGAAAAGTTATAAAAAATAGCAGTAGAAAGTACACTGAACCTCCATATGCTATACAACGAACCAAAACTAACAAGGAGGCAGCATCCGGGCGTGCGGATTGGCCGAGGAGCAGTGACGTCGCAAGGGGAAATCCATTGTGATTGGCTGCCTCAGGGGGGTATGGTTTGAGGGAGGCGCGCTGTCATTGGCTTACGCTCCTTTCACTCTGAATGGAATGTTGCCACCTTCTTTGACCGAGCGCACAGCCAGATACGTAGATCCAGGCCTGAGGCAAAATCACACCTTCTTTTTTAAGGACTTTCTACCATTTTTCTATTCTAGCTAGAGGGTTACATCCAATGCCAACATGTAGATGAAGGGTGAATATAGTAATATCCATAAAAAAAAAACATTTTGGCCGGGGTGTCGTTTCATCCCCTTCTAATGCTGAGCACCTCACTTAACATAGTTCTATTTCTAATATTCATGTTCCTTTCCTTACTGTCTCCTATCATACACCAAATGACTAGCTACTGCAGTACTGTACCACTCAATTAGCTTTACATACATTTGCAAGTGCTCACCCATGATTATTGACTGTCAAATCTCTTATACCACAGGTTGTGCTGCAGTAAATGTTCCATCACATCATTTTGCATAATTCTCTCTAGTCAAATGCACCAGCCGCATTTGTTCGAGCAGTGGAGATCACCCTGTTTGAATGTAGGAATCACATTTTCCAGGCACTGGGGATCTTTTGCTCATCTATGCATCGACAAAACATGAGTTTAAAGGGCTCTGAGAGCTCATTATACAGTTCTCTTAACACTCTGGGATAACACACTATTAGGGCCAGAATTCTCATGAACCTTTAACTTCTACAATTTGTTTCTAATACTGTACACTCTTCTCAGAACTCAATGTGCATTAGTGCTGTGTCAAACCATCTTTCCTTAAATTTAAGGAGGTTGTTTCACATCCTCTCTTGAGAAACGAGGAGAAAAGAATGTATTTAATGCCTCTGCCTTGTCCTCATCTGAGTCTGCATAACTATCTTCTTCAAGTTGGCCTCCTTTGCAGTCCATCTCTAGAACTCTTTTTCAGCTTATTACACTCCAACTTGACTTTGTTTCTGAGCCTAGCAAACATCCTTCTGTCCTGATCATCATTTGTCACAACCCATCTCTTAAAATTCTGAGATTTTTTCTTATCGTTGGGTATATTTTTGTCAAACAAATACTAGTTCACTTTACTATCTACGATATGCATGGTAGTCAGACCAGTGAATATCCCTTATTCCCTCCCTCATCCTGTTGTAATCACTGGAGTAAAGTGTGATGAAAAGGACTCGATGGTAGCAGCTGTATTTTGTCATTCTATTTTTTTCTTTTCTCTTGAATTAAGTGATTTTAGATGAAGTGTATGTACTGTAAGGACTTAGGCTATGATTTACTAAACAGGGATTTCAAACACTGTTCTGTAAGCATGGTATGCACAAAGGGTTATGATTTTTGACTTGAGTACATTTTTTTTACTTATGAATGTCCATATGGACGGAACTCGTTCATAACCCGGGGACTGAGATTTAAAAACAATGCTTGTTATTTAAATCTGATCATAATTTGGATAATTGAACCGACTGCTTTGATTGAAGAGAGTGAATTGTGTGATCCATTTCAAGAAAGGATATTTGCTGTATACTACAGTATAGTCTGCATTTACGCAGTCAATTGAACCCGTGGAGTACCGCGTAACGAGAAACGAGTAAATTAAACAACAGAACATATGGGATTAATTGAAATAGAGACTGGGCCGACCCCCAAACTCAACTTTTTCTGACACAATACGTACATTGTAGTAAAAATAACATTTTAATTTTATGATGGTATGCACACACAATTAATAATTAAGAGAAATATCAATAATATTAGGATTTTTAACACTTACGTTAGTAGAAAAGCTGGGTCAGCACATGTGGATGACGGCTGGTTCCGAGGCAGAGGGGAGATTAGTTGCCTTCCGGTGAATCACTTTCACTACTCGCAGAGGTTTGCAGGGCCTCCCAGACAAACCTCTCAAAGTCCATATCCTCACTGTCAATATCACTATCACTGACTTGGGCTGGCTGTGGTTGTGGTGGGTTGCAGGCAAGGAAGTCCTCAATACTATGTTGATGACTAGCATTGATGTTGTCGAGATAGATCTGGATATACAGCTCCATAACTTTCGTCAGATGGTTATTAGACGCTTCATACCGATGCTTGTCTGGGTCATTGTCAAGGATGAGCTTAAGTTTCTCCCCCAACTCGATGATTTCCTTCACATTATCATGGCTTGGTCTAGGTAATTCAATGTTTTTCTCTGGTGGTGGGGGTCCCGCAGAAGCCATTGTGAGTTGTGAGGGGAATAGTGAGCACAAGAGAGAACTGTATACACGGACTGAGAACAATGAGACAGGCCCTGCTAGGTCAGCGACTTCTACCCTCTGGTGGCAGGGCACGTTATGTTGCACTAGACCAATCACAGCTAGCGGCGGAGGGAATGCGTGGGTGGTAAGGATGTGTGGCCCAATCACAGTCCCATACGTCATATGACGTCAGCAATAACGTAAGAGCGGCCTAATGCGCACCACTCACCGCGCCGCTTCCCGCGTATGGTCAAGAATGGACTGCGTGGGTAAAAAATGGCTCGGCGGTCTGGACCTCTCCAGCCACTCGCCGCGTAAATGACCAAATTTACCGCGTAATTAAAGCATTTTCATTCTGGCAAGGCACCGCGTAAATGACCAAACGCGTAAACAAATGCCGCGTAAATGCAGACTATACTGTATAGTATTACTGTATATTGTACAGGGTCTAACTTGACACTATGTAAAAAATTCAGCAGCCAATTCCTGGAGTCAATGCCATTCAGAAATGTTTTATGAACATGGGTCTAATTCTCAACAGTCATGGACCTATGGGTATGTCATGGGTTGCGTTAAGCTTACCCACGCAACCAACTCCAAAGTTTGTTTGACTAGAGATAAGGCATCTGGCGAGCCATGACTACCACATATTTTTTCCATTAGTGGTATGCTAGCCAGTCTATTGGGGGGGAGGCCACTCAGACAGTGTTGTACTGTTCATCGCCTCATGCCCCAAAACCACATTTTGAGCAGTAACCCCTAGGCCATGGGTTAGTTAAGACGTTGTCCCAACCTCTCCCTCCTGAAGGGAATGGGACACCACACAGAGTCCTCCACCACCACTCCGTCCTGTGGACCGTCAGTGGCACGAGACTAAGTGTGCTAACCTAGGTTGTTATCCCCGTGTGGATGCCTGGTTGCGACAAGAGCAATCCAGGCTGGCCTATCAAAACTACAGTAAATAGTTAATCAAGTCACACTTACAGAGTTCTCCTGTGTGACACCCGTCTACAGTGACCGTGATTGACACGTGGTTAAGTGTGTTAACCTAGGTTTGTATTCCCCGTAAAAAAATCACGTGTGGAAGCCTGGTTGCGACAATAGCAATCCAGGCTGGCCTACTGAACCTAAGTGGTTAATCAAGTCACGCTTACCAGTTCTCCTTGCTGCGACAACCGTCTAGAGTGACTATCGGTGACACGAGACTATGTGTGCCAACCCAAGGTTTTGTTATTTACCGTAGAAAGATGATCATGTGTAAAGGCCTGGTTGCAACAAGAGCGATCCAGGCTGGCCTAGTGAACCTAAGTGGTTATATTCCCCAGTAAAGTGAATGTACAGTATCACTTGAGGAATGAAGGCTCTGTTAAGTCATACTCACAGTAAAGTAACTGTATGTGCATCCCCAGGTTGAAAATTCCCTCTATACAAGAATACTTCTATTATGGCTTGAATGTGAGTGACTCATATGTCCATGCAAATTGTAAATCATTGTATGAAAGCTTGCCAAATAAATGTAAGTGCAATTATCTGCCCGTATCTATGATCCTATCTGATTGGTTAGGACAAAGTATAACCAATAACTTAGATGGAGGTTGGAAATTAATGGAATTCATTAAATCATCATTTATCAAGTATAAATCACATGGAATGTCAGGTGGTGGAGTGAATTTCCACGTAGATTCGCCATAATCTCCTGTAAGTAACCACCATGAAGGTATCTAACTACGGTGAGAATTAAGAAAACACGTACCACAGATCCGTCCCCGCATAAAAAAAAATAATTCTGTGACATTATATTACGAGGCAAAAGAAACACTACTACTGTACATCTACCTTTAGTTCTGTAACCACTTTGAATGTTCATAGGAAATTTCTGGATGGTAATGACCCCAGGAATCAGCTGGTGGATTTATGACAAAGTCATGATATACAGGGGTATACTGTATTTTTAAGCATACAGTGAAGCATCTCATTCTTTGGAAAGATTTTAAGACTCACTTGACAACTAGGAGCAGGAAGTTCTGGAACCCTTCTTCCTGACACTACAGCAAGCAGACAGATGACTTTCATATACGAGGTCTGATCGAATAGTATCCGACCATATTTTTTTTTCTCGTAAACCAGTAGGAGCTAGGGGATGCGACTCAGTGGAGCGTGACCTTGAATCGTAGTGCACATGCTGGAATATGCCTAATGGATGCAGTGCGTCGCAAGAGACGAGAGTTGTGGGAGGCGGAGGACTGGCAGCTCCACCACAACAATGCTCCAGCCCACTCATCATCCCATCTTGTCCAGGATTTTTTGGCCAAAGACAGGATCACACAGGTCTGGCAGGCTCCCTACTCTCCTGACATGGCTCCCTGTGACTTTTGGGTCACAAATGAGAAAGAAAAATGTGACAAAGATCATGTTGGCGATTCCAAAAACTGACTTTACAAAATGTTTCCAGCAATGGAAAGGCTGCTGGGCTAAGTGTGTTGAGTCCCAAGGGGCCTACTTTGAAGGGGATTAAAGTTTGAAATCAGTAAGTTTATTTTTTTTCACCTGCTATAGGTCGGATACTTTTCAATCAGACCTTGTCTCTTTTTCTTCTCAGCACCACGAAATTCTCACCTTTAAGCTTGCCAGCCATTTTAAAGTGAATTACAAAAAAAAATTTTGTCAGTACACAGAGGAATCACTAACGTTGAGACTCGAAAATACACAATTTGACAAAATTTTGGTACGACTGAGGCGGTCATATGTCCAGGTGGTCGTAGGTTGAGGAGTAGCTGTACATACTTTAATTAAAAAAAATACATTAAATATAAACTTAAATATAGAATTACTGGAAATTAAGAGTTCCCTAAAAGTGAGTTAAATGGGTTTGTTTACATCCCAGAACCTTAGGGTGAGTCAAGACATTTTCCAGAAGTACAGTTCATAAATGATTACTGTCTGGTTGATTAAGTAACCCAGTACTGTATCATCATTACTGTACTTTTATCTTTATTTAATTATTTAGTCATTTATTTATTTAATTATTTAGTCATTTATTTATTTATTTATTTATTTATTTACATCAATAGAAAATTATTATTGTTTCACATAGACTTTGACACTAATACAGTATTGGTTAAATTAAACCAAGGATTTAAGGTAACTTATACCAGATGTTGTTTGTTTTGACTTGGCTCACCTCAGTGACAATGTTTACACAACAATAGTAAACAATACAATATATATATTGATAGAAGGAATGTTTGTTCATCTTTTAACAGTAGAGTATGTATGTACACCAGCTTATGCAATGAAGTTAAAACACCCTAATATTTTCTTCAAGTACTGTACATTAAAAACTATTACGTAATATATTTAAAAAAAAATTACTACAGTTTTTCAATATAAATCAACCTGATACAGCGTGAGGATAGCGTAATATAAATCTATACAATACTGAACTTACAGTACAGTACAGTATTAGTAGTGGGAGTGATTGTAAGACATGTAACTTTTGTATGATTATACTGTACCACACTGAGCTTATGATATTTAAACACCACAATACTGTATTTCCTCAAAGCACATTTTATGAGTTGAGGGAAAGCAAGCGCACGCACGCGCACCCATTCCCCAAATATGTAACTGTATATTTTCAGCCTTCTGGCTGCCAAGCTCTTTCAATAAACCGTTAATAATTATTATTATTATTATTATTATTATTATTATTATTATTATTATTATTATTACACACACACACACACAGTCAGTCCTCGACTTACGACGAGGTTAGGGACTGACGACCAGGTCCTAAGCCGAAAATGCGAAAATAATACACAGAAAATCTAAAATGGGTGTCTCTTTTCCTTCTCAGCACCACGAGAACTCTCACTTTTACGCTTGCCAGCCACTTTAAAGTGAATTACAAACGAACATTTTGTCAGTATGTAATGACTACGGTCATACATGTCAGTTAACGTAAAATCAGACGATTCATATTACGCTCAATAGCCCACAAAACATGTAGCTATGCCTTCTTTATTGAGTCTCCCATCTGAGGCATCCTTTTTCTCATCGCTCTCAAGCTTGGGTGCCGTCCATTTTTTCTGACTTCCTGAAACCAACCCCTCTATCAAGTGAATTTGAATGTGAGAGAGGACACCATCGTTTTAAGTCAATGTAGATATGTCTGATTACAGTTAAAGCATTCAAGATCCTTTGTGAGTGATGTTGAAGGTTTCAACTGTCTTTAATGTTCGTAACACTTGTCAAGTAAGTGAGTGTCGAGTCTGTCAGTACGAATGGCATCCCGTGAGAATGGCCCTGGGGATAGCCATGAATTTCCAATTGCTACTGGAGTTAGATTAATTTGATGCCCAAATATCAGAGAATCTGATGTTTGTAGTTTAGCTAGTGTCAGTTGTCTATTTAAGAAAGTCATTATCTCCTGAAAAGATTCTGTCAAACTCAAAATCTCCAAGACCTAACAGCTTCCCAGGAAGAATTCCTCGGATGTGGTTTGCGGTTTCCGGGAAAGTAGAGTTGTTAGTGTGTGTATTTAACGCCCATTTCCTTTTTCCTGGCAAACTCAATCTCTGATTAGATTATAGAAATAGACATAAGAAATTCACCTGACCCATTACACTAATTTTCATAGTTGAATGTACAGCGACTGAGTTGAATAGAATTTCTGTCATTGGTGAGATGAGCCTTTCTGGTGTGCAGGCATA
Organism: Homarus gammarus; assembly: GCA_958450375.1. Classification (NCBI taxonomy): domain Eukaryota; kingdom Metazoa; phylum Arthropoda; class Malacostraca; order Decapoda; family Nephropidae; genus Homarus; species Homarus gammarus. The sequence goes on from CAUDMG010001456.1 coordinate 236,414, forward strand.
GGCCAGAAACCGCCCGAGGCCCGTATATAAACGAATGCATGAGGAAGACTCACACGTTCGTGACTCTTCCTCAACGCATCTCCAGGTGTGTGAATGATTGTTTCCCGCTGCCATGTTAAGTAAGTTTAACTCAGTCAAATTTTGGGAATATCAGTGTTCATGTTTTAACATAGTGAAATAATCATGTGCCAAGTATAATTCAAGTAAAGTAAGTGTCGTCTGTATTGTTGCCAGACGTATAGTTATGTGTAGTTGAGTTAGACATTTACACGTCTGTGTTGGCACCACTACCGAGGTTCGGTAGCTGCCTATGGGCAAGATGGTCCTTGAAGGGTGTCTTTAATATGGCGAGATTAGACTCCGAAGACAGGATTACTCAGGGGACACCGTGCGAAGACACTGCACCAAGTCTACCCCAGGGCGCTACTAGCGAGCGAGGTTCGGCTGTTTGTGTCGTAAACAACCCCCGCGACCAGTGGACTCAGTCTTGTCCGGTTCATTGATCTTGGTTATTTGTATTAAGCAGTATTGGTATCCTTGAATGGGGATAATTAGCAGAAATATAGTTATCCCAGGTTGAGTATTGAACCAAAGAATGTTGGTGTACCAGTGGTAACATTGTTATAGGTGTTGTGAGTCCACCATTCATATGTACTACCAACTGAGTTCTAGTTAAAGTGCCATGTTGTTCATTCCAAAATAACATGATGTGTTAAATATTATCTTAGTTTTGGATATTGTCGAGTGTGTCATATAATCATCTGTATTGGAAATAAAGCAATGAGTGTGTAATGTTGTAACCAAGAAATGAAGATCTATTTTGCTATGAGTAAAGTAAGGCCTAAGTGGTCCAATCTTGTCTGAGTGTACTTAATTAACATAGTGTTCACTCCTTATGTAATAAATATTAAATTAGTAAACTACGAGTATCACCGCTCTATTCCTTCTACCAGTTGGTTCTCAGAAAATAACTATTGTAATTCACGTGCCTAGAATCCCGCTAGCACGCTACTTAACAGTCCAAGGAGATATGTTATAGTATATTCTGAGAAAAGTCTGGGTGGTGGCAGGCTACCGTGGTAAGTAAAATAAGTGTTATAGTAAGAATGACATGGTTTTCCCAGACTGATCCATGGTACAGAATATAACTAAAGCCGGACATAATTGAGAGAAAGTAACGGCATAAAATTCAGAAAATACAATAACATATATGATAGAAGGAATAAAGTACAGTATAGCAAAGAAGAATAAATAGAATAAATATGAAATAGAGAAAAAAACAGACCCTTACAAGTACACAGCACGATCACTAGCGACGGGACTCGAAAATACGTAATTTGAAAAATATTTTATACGACTGAGGCAGTCGAATGTCCGGGTGGTCGTAAGTCAAGGAGTACCTGTATATATTGTACACACAGTATATACTGTACTGTATATTGTACTCGGTATACATTTTTGTCAAATTTACAGAAAATATTAACCATAGTACTGTACAGTGGTCCCTTGGTTAACAAGCGCTTCGGTTAACAAGTTACCTTCCTTAAGATTCTTAACTTCGGTTAACGAGCAATCTCTCGATTAACGAGTTTCTTATGAGCCAACCTGAACATGATTTCGCTTGCATTTGGCGGTCCACCAGCTGTAGCATTAGTCTGCCAATACAGTAATCGGTTCTAGGGCTTAAATTCCTTACCATTTTAGCAAATATCAAGAAGTTTATACTATTCAATAATTTTAAAAGTTTAATATTAAATTTTTTACTCATTTTAACAATTATTGAACATAATTGAAGGTAATGAAACTAGTTTTATGCGTGCCATCCAGCCTCTCAACACACCATACAGGCGTCAGTCTTTGTATCTTTTCAGTGGAGGTAACATCTTGCTTGAGACTCTCTTCAATTAAATGCTTTTTTTCCGTTTTTACAAGCAAATTATTGGTCATTTTGAAATTTATTTTACATATTGACAATATATAATGCAGTGCAGTGTTGATTTAAAGAAAATAATCTTGAATTGCACCAAGAGAACTAAAATTTTATGGGTGAAATGGCACCATGGGGTGACTTCTCTTCCACCCCAATGACTTCTCTTCTCCCTTCTCCACCCCCATTCTAATTCCCATCATCATCATCCAGGAGCCTTCTACATACACACCTCAAAGTAAGTGTACTTTTCTACCTTTTTTGTTGAATTTAGGCAATTTTCGGTGAGATGGAACCAATTACCCAAAAACCCATTGAAACAATGGTTTCGGTTAACGAGCAACCTTCTAGAATGGATTGTGCTCGTTAACCGAGTGACCACTGTACAGTACAGTATAATCCAATAACTTTTTTAACTCAACATCTTCCCATTCATAAAATACAATAATGCTCTGTCAAGACATAAATAATTTAACTTTATGAGAGTAAAGCAACTTAAAAAAAAAGCATGATATGGCAATGAAAAGTATGTGACAATGTTAATTAATAAAAATGTGTTTTTTTACCACTCATATGCAGGGCAAATTTTAGATTCTAATATTAAATTATAATTCTCCAGCATCACCTAAACTTGCTATAAGGAATATAATATGACTACTACACACTACAGGCTAGAACAAATTAGATATACTGTAATATATTAGTATCAACAATACCTTACTACTGACGAGTCCAATGAACTGTATTCAGAATGTAGGAATGGTAGAAGAAAAACAATAAAATCTTACAGAGACAACTAATGATACAATGAAGTAAAGCATCCTGCTTATGTTCAAACATTCATATGCATTGTGTATTGTTCATTATTAAAATGTCTTAACATTTATGCTGAAAATGTCAAGTATCCTGTACAGTTGGTCCTCGTATTATGCGGTTAATGTAACCCGGAGGGTACCGCGGAAAGTGAGAAACGCGTAAAGTGAATAACATAACATATGGGATTAATTGAAATGGAGTCCGGGCCGATCCCCAAACTCCACTTTTTGACGACACACAACTATGTTGTAGTAAAAATATTATCTTAACTTTATGATGGCATGCACACACAATTAATAATTAAGAGAAATATCAATAATATTAGGTTTTTTAACACTTACATTAGTAGAAAAGATGGGTGGGCACACGGGGATGGGCGGTTGGTTCCGAGGCAGAGGGCAGATTATTGGCCCTCACCTGTATCACTTGTATCAATTGTATCACTATCCACCACAGAGGCTTGCAGGGCCTCTTTGTCAAACCCCCCAAAGTTCATATAAGTCCATATCCTCACTATAATTATCACTATCACTGATTTGGGCCGGCTGTAGTGGGTGGCGGGTGAAGAACTCGGTAATGTTTTGATGACTGGGCGACCTTGTGTGCACCATTTTCGCGCCTCTTACACAACATGGCGGATGGCGGGAGGTTTGGATCCAAAAATGGCGCGGCTTGCCAGCCGCTCTCCGCGTAATGGGGTTCACGACCGCGGAATGTGAAAATGTTAGGTTCTGGCAAGGCACCGCGTTAACGGTGAAACGCGGATTGTGGGACCGCGTAATAGGAGGACCAACTGTACTGTATAAAAATCACATTTCTCAGCATACAGTACAATCCACATATTGTACTGTATTGGTAATTTTCATTCTTTTGAAACTCCAAAGGTAAGTTGTAAAAAGAAAGCTCTTCCTTCTTTACTATCAACAATATTAAAAACTACAAGGAACCATATCAGTAAGTTTTAATCTAAATTAAAAATAATACCAAGATTTTATTAAATTTTTCTTTGCATTAACAACACTGCTTTTTCAATGTACTCCTATACTGTACTACACTAAAAGGGACAAAACTGGCACACTCTTCAAGGTGTCATGTTTGAAATATTAAAAGGGAACCATAATATGTAAAAAAAATGGGACACACAAGGAATAGGTTAAACTAGATGGCTATCATAAACTAACCCAGCTTAAGCAAGAGAAGAGAGTGTGGCATCCTTGACTTTTCTGTAAAAATTCTGTTTTGCTGAACCACTGGGGGAAAAAACTCATTTATATATCCCAGACTTCACTTTGGGAACTACCTGTGTCAGCGGAACATTCCTTTATAATGCTGTATGGGGTATAACCTTCCCCAGCTCCAATCATCCTGTTTCAAATATCTTCATTTTTTGGCAAGGGATCAACTCAAAGAATAGATTTGACATAAAACATGTCTCAACTTTCCCAGCACTCGTTCTCAGTGAAAGAAGGACAACATCAAGAGTGTGTAGTGTCACTATGGCTGTTTATTATTTTCATGAATGGTGTGGTAAAAGGTCAAGCAAAAAGAGTGATGGAGACATAAAAATACAAGGGTAAGCATAAAATAGAATATACCAGTACAGTATACTGTAAATGGGAGATGTCTGCTGTTTGTTAACAGAGATTGCAAACAAGTGATGAAAATAAGTAGAAAAATTACGTGGGAATTACATTGGAAGAACTTAAGTGTGATATCTTTGAGCGGATGTGTCAGTTAATGGAATGACGAGTGATGAATTGACCACAATTAGCAGCAAGAAAGAAATTAACTGCATGACTGAGAAATGTATGCAGAGGGAAAGCCATGTCAAAGAAGGCAATAAGGGAGATATATCTAAAGGTAAATCAATAATCCAACATTAATATGTGGCATGAAGCATGGCCTGTGGAATACAAGGGGACCTAGCTTCTCTTCTCACCAAATCTGCTGAAGAATGAAAACCCAATTTTGCATTGGAGGCATCAGTCTAAATAATCTAGTCCTTTATAGGATTACAAGCAATGAGGATGACAAAAGTTACATTTTAACTTCCACTACTGAAAAGAATACATGAGGTCCCTAGGTAATTGAAACATCGTGTCTCTTTGTGTGGTTTAATGACAAATTCACAATCCACCCATGGCGAGCACACCCAGCTGGGGGGATTGGGGTAGTGCTTTAAGACCCCCCCCCCCCCCCAATTTTTTTTAAAATCTGATCAACATCATGGGTATTTTGAGGTCATTTTGAAACCGTGTGCACTTGATATTAGGAGATATTCTGAGGTCAATAGGTTAAAACGGACTAATAGGGGGGGAAGGGTGTCCGTTTTAGCCGATTGTCCGAATTATACAGCTATGTGTATGTTTATTTGAGTGCCCCGTCATAGGAGTCCGTTTTCTCTAACTTCAGCACTCCTAAGTCGTCCGTTTCCTCTTAATCTTAGAGTGCACCAGAGACTGTTATATCTTAGTATTGACACAGAATTTGATATTGCAACTGGGGTTGCAATTGTTGAGGCAACTTAGGTATGTCTGATTACAGTTGGAATATTCAAGATCCATTGTGAGTGATGTTTAAAGCTTCAACTGTCTTTATGGTTGGTAAAACTTGTCAAGTCTGTCAGTCTGAATGGCATGTGTGAGGCCTTGTGTTTGTACAACCGCTAAATATATAAATATATAATGTTATGATAATTATCAGAAACACATAGGCATAACGAGGTTTATTAAAAAGTAATGAAAAGGATACTGTACAGTGGCTAGTCCACAAAACATGTAGCCATGTCTCTTTATTTGAGTGCCCCGTCATAGGAGTCCGTTTTCTCTCACTTCAGGATGCCTGAGTCATCCGTTTTCTCCTAATCTTAGAGTGCACCAGGGACTTTGTTATTTCTTGGTAGTGACACAGAATTTGAAATTGCAACCCCAATTGCAACTGGGACAATCCCAGAACCAGAAATTTGATATGGACAGTTCAGATTTCGTCCGATTTATCCGGATTAAAGGGGTCCGAATTAACAAGGGTCGACTGTACTGCATTATAGAAAAGTATTGAAATTTTCAGATAACAAGGCGGGGGTCTGGACCACCAGGACCCCCCCCCCCCCCCGATCTTCCCCTGACATGGTGAAGTGAGTCAAGTCCATGGACCAGATTCCTACATCACAAAAGCTGAAAAGCTAATGAGAAGAAACTCAGAGGCTCTTGTGTGTGAGTGAAATATAAATACCTTCTTGACAATATAATCTAGCCAGGCCTGCCCTTTTTATTCAAATTGGCCTGTAAAAGATCAAAACGTCATATGATGTGACCCAAAGCTCGATAGACGTACATCATATGATGTGACACAAAGTTCTAGAGATGCATGTCATATGACATGACCAAAAGTCCTATAGATGCATGTCATAAGATGTGACCCGAAGCTCTAGAGATGAACGTCATGCAACCCGAAGCCTCAGGGTTAAATTGGCATAATATGTTTCTCTTACACTCTCTTCCTTCAACTTCCACACTCTCCTTCCTGGAACACACACCATACAAGTCATACACAAGCAATCTGTGTTGCAAGGCACATTCTTCTACCACTATAACATTTACATCCCTAACAAGCTTCTTATCTGATATCCTACATAAAGTAGAAGGTAATCAATCTATGTTTTTGATCCACCTGACTTATACAAATCAACCTACTCACCCTTTTCTTAACCACTTGAGCCAAAGGGATTTACCTGGAATGTCCTCCTACACTAAGCATCACATCAGAAGGACAGAGCTGGTATGTCCTTTAACCTCCATAACAATAGGAGAAGGTGGGAAGGTCAAATTGCTCTGATACTGTATTGCACTAGTTTAATTCTGAGACACACTGATATCCCACAGACTAAGTCAGATTATTTCCTTCTCTAGTGTTGGAGTGAGTATTGAGCTTACAGTACTGTATTATCTGTTTTCTTAGCTTCTTCTCCAAGTGGCCAGTCTTTTCACCTCTAGCACTTTGTCCACCCACTATTCAGCGATCAAGATTCCTACACCACTTTTTCTGGATTTACTCACCTTGTTCCTATTATTCTTATCACTGAACATCATTACTAAACCATCTTTTTATGTCTTTTCTTGCACACAGCAGTCATCAAGCTTTCTATGGCTCAAGGTGTTCACAATCTCCGGCCCTGCTCTTCCTATATTCAGATTACTGTACCATCTCTGAACCAATTAGACCATTTTTTTTGTGGTGTGGATGGTTTATGTTTATTCAATGTGATATTTATCATGAATTGTATTAATATAACACATTGGAGATACTAGGAGTACATGGTATCTAGTACAGTAACCCAAAAAGGGGAGACTAATCAATACTTTTAATTTTGCCGCATTCACTCTCAAGCCATTTACTCTAATCAAGATGTAGGTTATAAAATAAAATACAACTCTCAAGTGTTCATACTGTACAATAATACAGTAGAGTACTGTACTTTATTTTCTTTTTACGGGGATTAGCCCACCCGGGCACAGGTCACTGACCGACATCGGGGCCCGGGCTAGTCAGTACTCAAGACTACTACCACCACTTCCTCCTCCCATACCTCCTTACCCTACTTCTCTAGTTGTAAAAAACTGGTAACATCAATAAAAAGAGAAAATTCAGTACATATTTTTTTTCAAAGAAATAAAAATATAACTGGGAGAGACATAAGTATCACTATTAAATACAGTGATCCCTTGGTTAACGAGAGCCTCGGTTAATGAAATTTCGGTTAACGAATTACCTTCCATAAGATTCTTAACTTCGGTTAATGAGCATTCCCTCGATTAACGAATTCCCTACGAATTTTTCCCAACATGTTTTCGCCTGCATTTGGCTGCCCACCAGCTGTAGTATTAGTACGCCAATACAGTACAGTAATCGGTTCTAGGGCTTAAATTCCTTACTATTTTAGTAAATATCAAGAAGTTTGTACTATTCAATAATTTTAAAAGTCCTATATTAAAATTTTTAGTAATTTTTACAATTATTTAACATAATTTAAGTACAGTACAGGGAAAATAGTTTTTAGCTCGCCAAACAGCCTGTCAACACACCATACAGGCGTCAGTCTCTGTGTCTTTTCAGTGGAGGTAACATCTTGTTTCAGACTCTCTTCAACATAAACGCTTTTTTTCTGTGTTTCCCAACATATTATTGGCCATTTTGAATTTTATTTTACATATTGACAATACATAATGCAGTGCAGTGTTGATTTAAAGAAAATAGTCTTGAATTACACTAAGTGAACAAAAATTTTATGGGTGAAATGGAGCCATGGGGTGACTTCTCTTCCACCCCAATGACTTCTCTTCTCCCTTCTCCACCCCCATTCTAATTCCCATCATCATCATCCAGGAGCCTTCTACATACACACCTCAAAGTAAGTGTACTTTACTACCTTTTTTGTTGACTTTAGGCAATTTTCAGTGAGCTGGAACCAATTACCCAAAAACCCATTAAAACAATGGTTTCGGTGAACGAATTTTTCAGTTAATGAATTTTTCGGTTAACGAGCAACCTTCTAGAACAAATTGTGCTCGTTACCCGAGGGACCACTGTACAGGTATATTCACCACTACTCCATCTTGCTGAAGACTGAAGATATCTGAAGCAGGACGTTTTGAGCTCATCATCACCATTGTTTTACGTGGCATATGTAGAGACATGAAATATAATTTTTTTTCTCAATATTTCTACTGATTTTTTCCTGTTATTACAGTTAATTTGACCTACCGTAATCTGAATTTTTTAGTACAATAATGCTAACTTCTAAGACCACCATAGTGTTCACTGTTTAGAGGTTTAAGTGTAGTACAGTTCAACATTTTAGGTACAAAAATTGTTCAGTTGGCTTTTTCATTACAACACCTTTGAAAATAATAAGTGGAAAAATTCCCTTAGAGCTCTTTTTGTAATGATCAACCTAGATATTTTGTAAGCATTATAACTAAACAAATGATGACAAGTTTAAACATACCGGTAACAACAATATAAATTTCCTTCAATAATTCATCCCCTGAATGCAACAAACTAATCTAAAATAACAACAACTAGTGAGAGTCTAAGGTACATATTACAATGTATATTTTTCTCACATAAAGACCCCAAATTTTCCCCAAAACTCAAATGACACTGAAAACTTTACTTACCAGTCTTATTGGGGTTATAATGTCCTGAGGTGCCGTAACGGTGGTAACCATATCCATGATAATAGCCTACATAGTAGAATCTACGTCCTCCGACATATGACCACCGATTTGGGGAGCCAAACTTAGCCAAGGAGCTGCCACCTCCCCATCCCCTTGAGCTTCCTACAGAGCTTCCTCGCGAGCTTCCTCTTGAGCCTCCTCGCGAGCTTCCTCGTCCTCCTCCTCCACCACGTCCTCCTCCTCCTCCACCACGTCCTCTACCTTCAGTTTCAGTGGTCAGGTACAATAACAACACTGTAAAGAAAAAACTTCATTATTGTACAGGTACAACCTGTACATAGTACTGGTTCTCTTTAAAATGACAACTGCAAGTACACTCCAAGACCAAAGTCATGGACAGCTGTATGAAAACTACACTAGTGACCTCTGGCAATGAGAGCCCTAACAACTAGAAGGTGTGTTACTTTTTGCTCCTGATAGGTGGTTCTGCCTGACATGTTAAAATATACAGGTACTGGCAAAAATAAGTGAGAATCACTTGGCGGAATAATGGTGAAAAAAAAGAAAAGTATTTAGGTTCATATACAGAATATTATAGCTCATTCTACTTCCACCTAATGCTGTGACCTACGCCCTTTGAAAGCTCTTCTCATTCACAAAGTCAAGACACTGGTTCTTCAAATGCTGTTGATATTTCTTAGTGTTGTTTCACCTTTTATAATTGTACAGTAAGTCCGAGCTTTACGTTGTTTCAGTACTAAGTCGCTAAACTTTAGAGACCCAAAATTCGTTTAACGTCCCGGTGATCCGATACTACGTCGTTTTGAATCGTCACGAACTACTTTCTCCGGCGCATTACCCTTTCTCGTCTGACCGACCTACACTCTCTCGGCTCGGCGCAGTCTCTGTGACTCACCACCCTACTCCTCTCCCGCCCTTCTCCTCCGCTTCCGCCATACTCCTCCGCTTCCGCCATACTCCTCCTCTCTAGTCATCCGCCTCCCCTGCTTCACTACTCATCACACACTCACTCTACCACCTCCACCCATCGGTGAGTACCAATACAAACTTAGTAGTTGCATATGCATGTATTATTTTCCATTGAAATGGCAATGATTTTCTGTATATGTAATGTATTTCATGGGGCAAAGGGAGGCTCAGGAACGTACCTCCCGTATTTTATCTATTTCTTACGGGGGAAAATGGATCTGCTCAACGCTGTTTCTTATTACGTTGCATATTTAGGAACGCATCCCCAACGTTAAGCCATTACTTACTGTATTTAGATCATATTCAACAAATATTGTACATATATCATAATAATCACTAAAGCTGTAGATCAGGTCATTGTGTGAACAGAAGTCAAGGATCAACTCAACTGTAAAGTCACAATATGGTCAGTGTGTCAAAGTGAAGAAGAAAATCTGAAGCCAGGCCCTTGGCTTCGAAGCTGAAGTCAAGCCCAGCAAAAAAAAAAAAAAAAGACTTCTGGAGAGTGTGGGAGACTCAGATGATGCTTCCAATCAGGGGTAAAGGAAACACACTGGTGTCAAGTTCGTAAGTTCTATTTCTGGGACAAACACACAAAAGGAGTTAAGACAGGGTAAACAGCGTCCTGTCTCGGAATCTCTCTGGGTATCTCTATCTGCGCATGCGCGTACAGCGCGCATGTGCTCAAAGTCTGAACTACACTCAGTGACAAAAGGGGGTATGATTATAACATATAATACAGAGACCTGAATCAATAATGGTAAATAGTACAGTTACATATTACAGCATATTCGTCTCATATATCTACAGAGAGCACTACAGTACAGGAAAGCCTCAATAAATGATGTCTTATTCAATGATATTCCACTTTAACGGTGGTCATGAATTAAGACCATCTCGCTAAATATGAACAAAAAACATTAGTTTTAACGATATCCATTGATTGGATTATTTTTTAATCTCTAGTGCAAACTATGGATTGTATATATGTACTCAAATTAATCATCATCTTGCAAGGATTCCATCAATACAGAGTATATTTTTGTGTCAAATTAGTGACTTTTATAAGGAAACAATGTTTAAGCCTCTGCACTCTCTATAGGTAACACATCTCTGACTACACTTGTCAGCCACAGTAATATCTATCTGCAAGCCGCCAACACGCACACTGCAGTCTTGCACCTGGTACTTTGCTAATCGCACCTCCCAACAATCACATAGCTCCACAATTATCATTCAGCTTCGTTGCTCTATGTACAGTCAGCCAATGATGCACTGACCCCACCCTGGGTCTCATGCTCGCAATTTTACCTGGCAATACTTGGTAAAGGAAGGCTGTACAGTATGTAAAGGTGATTGTGATCGGTGGATCTGTTTTTGGCTGTATCACTGTTAGGATAAATATCAAACAACCCAAAGGTAACATTTTTATAATAATAAACTATTCACTGTTACTTCAGGTCATGAGGAGTTTCTAAATTTTTTTATACAGTGTAGCTTAAATACTGAAGATAATAATATTAATGAATTGGCAACTCAACTACAACCACAGCTGCCACAAGATTCTCACATCAAATTTTCTTCATTATTCAAACAAATATACAAAAATTTAGAAACTTCTCGTGACCTGAAATAACAATGAATAGTTTATTATTATAAAAATGTTACCTTTGGGTTGTTTGATATTTATCCTAACAGTGATACAGCCAAAAACAGATCCACCAATCACAATCACATACAGCTTTCCTTTACCAAGTATTGCCAGGTAAAATTACGAGCATGAGACCCAGGGTGGGGTCGGTGCATCATTGGCTGACTGTACAGTCCCTTTCACTAGTGAGTTTACAGGCGTTCATCATATAAACAATCCACAAATCATTATCTTTGAGACATTTGTTTTAATATGATTCCATAGTAAGTTTACTATTGCGAGTTTCCTTCTGTCGAATGTAAACAAAGACAGCGCTGGCACACGGCACAAAACCTGGTGAGCCCCTGTAAACGCACTAGTGAAGGGGACTGCACCGTGTACTTATCAGTGTTTTTTCTTTTAGTAAGAGAACAGCACTACAGTACCATTTAGACTGAACTGTGTTATGGTGACTGTGAAGTGATATTTTTTGTTTGTTTTTTTGTGACTGTAAAGTGCTTCACCTCTGTTGTGAAAATGATGTGAGCAGTGTTGGCTGTTATCATTATTCGCTTTGTTTTTGTAACAAGGGCTTTGCTCTGTCTTTGTGACTGTGAAGTAAACAGTGTAACTTTGAAAATATCTTGGAAGGCCAAGGCATTCAGGACAACCATGTCTCTGAGGTGAAGTTTGACACTGTGAAGCAGCATGAGACTCCCCACAGTAATGTCTCAATGTCTCCACTCCACCTACAAGACTCCCCTTAGCCTCGAAGGGGAAATGTGATGGTGACCAGGATTATTCTTCATGATGTGGTGAGTGTTTTCTATTGATTTTATAAGTGAAGGATTTTTTTTGTCGGTGATACATGTGTGTTCGGGGACTGGCTGGGAGCTCCATGGTCCCTATCTATGATATTTCACTTAGCAATGGGTTTTCTGGAATCTAAACTCATCGTTTGTCGAGTTTTACCTGGATATTAAATGCTGTAATGGACTATTTACTCCAAAACAATGTTGCAAAGGAATGCCAATTTGGTTTTATGCCTGGATGCTCCTGCTTGACACAATTACTTAAGGTGCTGGATGTGTGGACACAGATTCTGGGGCTTGGTGGCAATATTGACATGAAAAAACTAGACTTTGCCAAGACATTTGAAAGCATACCTCATGAAAGGCTGAAATCAAATTGGAAGAGGAATGGAATTCAGGGGAACATCCTAGAGTGTATTCGAGACTTTCTTCATGACAACAAACAGTGTGTGCTGATTAGCGGCAGAAAATTGTCACGGATACCTGTGCCAAGCAGGGTACCAAAGGGAAATGTATTGGACTGTTGTTGTTTGTCTGTTTTATAAATATGCCAGACTCTATATAGGCAGTCTTTCAAAAAAATTTTTTGCAAATGATGTCAGCTTCAGCAGTGGTCAAAGGAATGACTTAAGATTTAACATCACAAAATGAAAAAATGCACCAAGGTCATATTAAAAATATCAAGGTGTATCACATGTCCCAATGGGATGACAAAACACCATTAACTGAGACCAAATGTGAAAAGGATCTGAGTGTATATGTTGACAATGAACTGAAGGTCCAGACCATTGTGAGAAGAAGGAAAATTAAGCAACCAAACCAGTAGGTCTTATACGATGGGCATTCATATACCGAGCTGGTGGGTCCCTCGTAGCACTCTTCAAAAGTGAGGTTCTTCCCTATTTGGAGTATAGTACTGCCATCCTGTCTTGTTCCCGAGATATGCTAGAGACTGTCAGTTGATTGAAAATGTCCTAAGGAAGGCCACCAGACTGGTGCCTTCAGTACAGCACCTCAGATACCCAGAGAAATTAGAATGCCTGCAATTGTCTAACTTATACAATAGGTGGGCAAGGAGTGATTTAATACATGTATAAACACCTCAGAAGACATTATTCAGTAAAGTGATCATACCCCACTAGGGGTCACAGCTCAAGGTTAAAGAAGCCACAAGTTCAGAAAACTATCAGGGCAAACTTTTTTAGAATGAGTGTTACGAGTGAGAGTTCAATGGTTGGTTGCGGATTCGCAACGCGAATGTCTTTTGTTTGTGACATCATTTCCGCCCTCCTCTGCTCGCTTAGTTTTACCTCCAAGGAGCTGGGTGATGGCAGTATTGAGCTGGCAGCCATAAGTTAAGTATCTCCTTTCTTATTGTACAGTATATTTCTAGTGGTATAATGTGTGAACCTTGCTCGACTTTTAGAACACCAAGTATTATGTGAGATTGTTGTTCGTCATATTTTAGAATTCCACGGAATATAACTTACTTATTTATGAGGTACGTGTGGTGGATAACCACGCTGTTCATGGTAGTTGCTAATTTAAATAAGTATTTAATCTTTACTTTTATGTTCATTATTTTGTCACTCGGTTGAGTCACGTATTTGATCAGATTTAGGTTGTATTTATTTATTTTTGTACATAACTGAAATATTTGTTATATTGTTTGTTTGTTAATATAAATTTTGTAATTAAATCTACTTCATGAATTTCAATATACCCCATAGTAATAAGGTGATTAATTTGGTGGGATCTATTCCTTGGACCTATAAAACAAAGAGAAGTTGAATTTGTGCATTGTTACAACCTAAGAGGCCAAGGGTCGTAACAATGAGGGCTGTGAACGCTTGGAACAATCTGCCAGTGTGTTGTGACGGTATCAAGTGTGACCTCATTCAAGACCAGACTTGACAAAAACCATTGCGGGAACAGATACATACTGGAACTAGTACATGCTCAGCACAATACTTACCAACAGCGGGTAACAGAGACGTGACCGACCACCCAAGCGAAGAGGATAAAGTAAAGTACCTGTACAGTATAATAACAGTGTGTGAGGAAGATTTTATAAAATGTGAAATGGAACTACCTTAGTGGTGTTTAAAAGTGAAATAAGGACACAAATAATACTTTTTTGTTTTCTAGCTAACTCAAGGCAGTATAGGAGCCAATTCTGGAATTTTGCATGAGACCCCCAAATCACTTAGGCCACCCCTGTGCTTGTCTTCCTGTGTTCCTTTGAATCCTCCAAAACATCAATAATAATCTTTGGCTGTAACTACCACAGTCCCTAACAGGTAGGGCTAGAAGTAGGTTTTGGCTTCTGGAAACCATGCTTTTTAGACTTGAATTTGGCTTCTAAACTTCTAAACACTTTTGTTTTGAAGCCATAAGCCTGGCTTCAGATTTTCATCTTTGCACACACACACTGACCGTATTAAATAATTGTATTTAGACCATATTAAATAAAGACACTATATCAAATTAGTGGCAGATCCAGGTGGTGCAATTTTGACCCGACTTGACAAGTGACATGGGTTGTCGTGTCAGTGCCAGAATTACTGACCAGCATGTCAGTGACCAGTGCCAAGGCAAGAACATATTGTCACATGTCAATCAGCTCAGAATCTCAATCCCAGGTTGTGCATGGGAGGGTAAGCCTTAGATGAGGCAAGTCAAATTTGAGTTGGCCATGTGACCTTGATCTGAGACCCATACTGACATCACAAGTTATCCTTACTGGTCTATTCTCACAAGGACCTGACCTAAATGTCAGAACAGGTTAAAGATACCTTTGAAAATCTTATGATGATTCCTTCCAATGTTTCTCTGTGATTTGTGATTGTAAACTACTTTGCTTATGTATTGATGATAAAATAAATTTACTTAGATAAATTGCTACCCTAAGTAAAATGTTTCAGTCTAGAGGGAGAATTAAAACTTACCCCAAAAACAATAAGCTTAAAATAAAGTCAGCTTATCTCAAAGCCTTGCCGCAACTTCAAATTCCATACATACAGCATTTCCATCAACATATAAGTATACAGCACCCTATTATATAAATAATGGTGTTAAAGTTTCATGAAGCCTTGTAAAGCCTTGCCTTCAGCTTCATGCTTTTCAACGTCTGGCTTTGGCTTCATGACTTTTTTAATGTCTGGTGCTTCGTGACATTCCAATGGGTTCAGCTTCGTCTTCAATGCTAGAGGCTTGGCTTTGTCCCCATGGCTGCTCCTTAATGTGATCACTTACCTAAATGAGACAATTATGAAGTTAGGTTTATGGTTTCCTAAAGTTTAATTAAAATTTTTGTGGCACCTGGTAACTCAGTGGTATCACTACAGTACCACCCCCATAAAGTGGGGGCTAAGTTTAATTCAAACTGATTAAAACACTAATGTTGTACAGTTTTACAGGAAAATTCCAATTAGTAGGTGTGAGCCCTTCTACAATTTTACCTCAGATTCTGGCAAAGTTCTACAATACGTATAAGAAATTTTTTCATTATTTAAAAACAATGCCTTTAAACCACTTACAGTATTTTCAACTACAGCACAAGAAACAGTAGTCACGTATTGAAGAAAATTTCTACCTTAGATTGAGAAAACCAAAAACTACTCGTAGGAATTTAAATTTTTGTTTATCTAAGTGTCAAACTTTCATCATCCTGAACACTAATCTACGTTCACCCACATCATTCTGTTGATGTCATTTTGCTTATTTACACAAAAAAAATTTCCAGTGATCATATCATACACATTAATGCTTCCATACATTATGGCGTATAATTTATTTGAACACAGATGAACCAACATACCATACCTATCCTCACTGCTAGACAAGTAAGGTTAGGTAATTTAGGTTGGTTCATCTTATGTAGTATAAATAATACAGTGATCCCTCGGTTAACGAAATTTCAGTTAACGAAATTTTTACGAAATCATGTCAACATGTTTTCGCTTGCTCACCAGCTGGAATATTAGTCCACCAATACAGTAATCGGTTCTACGGCTTAAATTCGTTCCCATTTGAGTAAATATCAAGAAGGTTGTACTATTCAATAATTTTCCAAGTTTTATATTAAATTTTTTAGTCATTTTAACACTTATTTAACATAATTGCAGTACAGGAAACTAGTTTTTGGTGCGCCAATCAGCCACTTGACTCACCCATCATCATCTTCATCAACCAGGAGCCTTCTACATACACACCTCAAAGAAAGTGTACTTTACTGCATTTATTTTTACTTTGTATGTAATTTTCGGTGAGCTAGAACCAATTACCCAAAATCCCATTGAAACAATGGTTTCGGTTAACAAAATTTTTGGTTAACGAACGACCTTCTGGAATGAATTGTGTTCGTTAACCGAGGGACCACTGTATACAGAAATACCGTACCCCAGTTATCACAAAGGATGTGCTCCTTTGCAATTTCCTTTTTTTTATTTTTTAATATACTACAGTATACTGAACATAATAGATGTCAGCATGCTTACTTCCTGCAATGTCATCTTGATTTACTAACATAAAGCAATTTGTTATAAGATAAGATGAACCAACTAAACCTGCCTACCTTTCTATGCTTGGATGGAAGTACAGTACAGTCGGCCCTTCACATACGCGGGTTTAGCATTCATGGATTCGCAAATACGCGAATTGCCCCGCCAGAGGAATATTCTGTACATTGAAGTAATTGAAGTACATTCAAATCGTGCGGCACCGAACACGGGACATTGCCCGCTCCCGCAACCTCACATACACACGCATAGCTCTCCCTCACTCAGTCAGTCTCGCTGTAACCACACTTGTGTTGACATCAGCATTGTAGTTGCAAAAATGTTACATTTCCGTGAATGTATTATATCAAGCACAGTATGAATAGAATATCACTAATATAAGAGTATTTTAACCGAAAACTACTAAAAAACGAGTAACATCGCTTGAACATCGGAAGGTTAGGTAAAGTCTCTTGTTTTCGTCATGTATTTTATCCTAATTTACATTGAAATACATCACGTTTCAGCAAAAGTACTATTTATTTCTGAGAATATGGAAATGTAATATTTTGCTGAAATGACGTACGTATTGCAGTGGAAAGTGACGAAAGCAATGACTCGCTTTCTTTCACTCAAAAGATGTTACCGTAATCGCTTTTCGAATGGTTTTCAGTTAAAAAACTGTTGTATTACAATAATATTCTATCCTAATTCACTTGTGATGCAACAGTTTTCTAACTGAAAACCATTCGAAAAGCGATTACAGTAACATCTTTTGAACGAAAGAAAACGAAAGTCATTGTTTTCGTCACGATTTTGTCCCACATTCCACTGTAATACTTACGTCATTTCAGCAAAAATATTTCGTTTCTGTGAATGTAGTATATCAAGCACAGTATGAATATAATATCATTGTAATATAACAGTATTTTAACCGAAAACTATTAAAAAAACGAGTAACATCTCTTCAACATTGGAAGGTTAGGTAAAGTCTTTTGTTTTCGTCATGTATTTTATCCTATTTTACATTGAAATACATCACGTTTCAGCAAAATTACTATATATTTCCAAGAATATATTCATTCAGGCGCAGTTTAGGTAAAATATACGTGTGATGTAACATTTTTTTAATTGAAAATGATTCGAAAAACACGTACCCTCTAGCCCTGTTCAAGGAGAGGACTGGGAGAAGCTGTTTGGTGCTGCAGACGATGGCAAGGAAAATGATTTGGATGGATTTTGATGAAAATATTCAGAAATATGGTATCGTAGTATTTATTCAAGTCAATTAGGATAGAATATTATTGTAATACAACAGTAGTGACGATGTGGAGGAGGCGGAGGGATAGAGCAGGGAGGAGGTGACTGGCGGGAGCAGGGACGAGTGGAGATGCCAGCCAGTACATTACGGGTGTATTAATTGTTTTTATAGCTATTTTTGCATTTTAATGTTAAATACTGTACATTACGTTTCAACAAAACTACCATTTATTTCTGAGAACATGGAAATGTAATATTTTTGCTGAAATGATGTACGTATTACAGTGGAAAGTGACGAAAGCAATGACTTTCGCTTTCTTTCGTTCAAAAGATGTTACCGTAATCGCTTTTCGAATGGTTTTCAGTTGTGGGATTATAAGGCTAATGATAGGATAGAATATTATTGTAATACAGTACGAGTACAACAGTTTTTTAACTGAAAACCATTCGAAAAGCGATTACGGTAAAATATTTTGAACAACGAAAGAAAGCGAAAGTCCTTCGTCATGATTTTATCCCACTTCCCACTATAATATGTACGTTGTTCCAGCAAAAATATTACATTTCCATATTTATTTCCGAGAATATATTCATTCAGTCACAGTTAAGGTAAAATATACTTGTGATGTAATATTTTAATGAAAATCCAGTATCGTAGTTTTCTCTTGTTTCAAATTTAATTAACAAAGATTGATGTTTCAAATGTAATGAACAAAAATTTATGTCCAGTATCTATAAATTAACTTTAATAAATGAATACTTTGTTTTACATCGTCCTGTGCTACCATACCATGGATTTGGCTACTTTGGGCTTGCAAGAGATCTGCCCTGGCAACTGTACCGACACTCACAGCTGATGGTGTGTTGGTGCATTGTTTACTGGTAAATATTTTTCAACCTAACGCAACAATTACCCGTTTAGAGGTCAACCCCCAATTTTTGCCAAACAATTTGGTCTTAAAAACTCGAACTACACACAGGTATATACGGTAAATAAGGACATGGGGGGGCCAGGGATTTTTTAGGGGGGGGGGGGGGGGCAGCAATAGTACACGGATTTTTAACATTCACGGGTATCTCTGTTACCTAACCCCCGCGAATGTTAAGGGCCGACTGTACAGTACAATATATTACCGGGTATTTTATGTTGGTAGATTAATTCATGTTAGGTTAGGTAGTTTTGGCTAGGTAGGTTAATTTCTGTGAGTTTAGCCAGGTTTGTTTAAGTAAGGTAGAAAAAGGTCATTGCCATTCACTTGAAAGCATTTATCAATAAAAGCACACAAATGATGTTGGTGGCTGCCCGTGTTGTACTTACTACAGGTACTAATAAAAGACATGGAAAAAGAAAAGTAAGAAATTTGCAATTCCTCCAGTTTTGGGCGAATATTCGACAAATACCAACATATTTGCCTAAATCAATTACCTGTACTATATGCTGGTGTCGGGTTACAAGACTATATTGCATACTGTACCAGTACCCTGTCCTGTACCTGCATTTGTGGAATAGTCACCCAGTAGGTGAGTACAGTACAATGACCAATTAGGTTAAATAAGGTTCTTTTAATTGTTTTGTTAATTTTTCCTCTGCTTTAATGCACTGACCACATTTGATGGGGTGAAAATTGACAGGGTAAAAAGGGTCATTACTCAATAATTATGCCTTTCCCTAAAAACTTTCATCATCACCAAATCCAAAAAAATCTGATACCATCACTGTGTTCAGCATGAAAAACTGCATTAAAAGTTTGGTTAATTATGCCTAAATTGCTTGAAATGTCTGCAGGATAATTACCAAGTTACTACTGTACCTCTTCAATACTTACTAGTCAAAATACTGTAACATGTTTTAGGTGCAAAACTCATTGAAAGTATTAAACATCCTTCCACGATTTGACCAAGTTACACTTATTATAACTATAGCAACCTACAGCTCCTAAAAAAGTGGGTAAAATTGCAGATTACAGCAACCAAAGAATCTGATAAAAATATGTGGTACCTAACCTAATGTAATACAAGAAAATGATAATAGAAAAAAATAGTTCTAACGATGGTTATTTTTCGTTAACCACCCATCACCTTTTTTTACATGAATTTTTTTTTTTTGCTAGTTTTCTTACTGTTTTAGATGATTCTGACATTTACCTTTGGGAAAAATCACTATTTTTTTTAAGGTAGGTTAAGTTTGGTCAGGTTAGGTTTTCTTGCTGTTTTGATAATTATAAATGTCAGAATAAAGGTAAATTTGTATTAGTGCACACAACTCTGTTCAAGTCAAAACTTTGCTTTTGTAGTGTATTTTTGTGTTTTGATTGGCTTTGGCCTTGATTTCCGTAAAAAATTGCCTGTTTTTTTAGTTATCAGGAGGTCTGGTAAGCGATAATGGCGGAAGATTAATGGAAGAAAATAGAGAAATATCTGGCATGCGCTATCTCCGCTATTATACGTTTGCAACGGAAATGTAATAGAAGAAATTTATCTTAAAATTAGACGTTTTATTCGAATAAGATAATAGATTTGGGATAGGAAAGTTGTGTGCACTAATATAAAGTCTAAAACAGCAAAAAAAAAATAAAAATAAAAATAAAAAAATAAATATATCGAAAAAATATATTTTTCATGTGAAAAAAGGTGATGGGTGGTTAACGAAAAATTACCCTATCGTTTGAGTGTAGTGAGTTTCCGGAATGTTGTGGTTTAATGCAATACAGTACATGTATTACCCAAAAGTTAAACTTCATATGGGCTAAGTCTATACAACAGAAACAAGCCATTATTAACCAACCATAATAACACACATAATATGACATTTACATTTTACATAAAATATAAGGCAAGCTAATCAAAAAATGAGCATGAACCATCTTCATACTAGGATAATTATTACGCATTGTTTAGGCTGACCTTTAACTAAAACTTACCTCTGGCAATATATTATGAACATAGCTACGACCATACCTGTTATTAAGAGTAAAGGAACTATTCTTCCGCAAATCTTCATTATGTTATATGGAGTGTCACGCAAGTTTTAGGTAAAGACCACCACCACTAGCCTCGTTCCACAGGAGCTACACTTGTCAGACGTCGCCTAGCTTACTGTGGTTTGTTTACGGGCGAGGGGCGTCAAGGGTAGCCAACCACGGCCTATTTCCTCTTACTACTAAGAATCCTTAATCTCACCTTCCCCCAAATATATCCATTACTACATGCTATTATAAATTATTGTACAAATATTTAATTATTATTCTGCGATTAATAGTGAAAAAAAAAATTTATCTATAAAACAGTGAACAATCCGTAAGGTTGGTGATTTGAGTACAGTACTACCAAGCAGCGCTAGTCTACGCGACCATCAAAGAATATTTTCTAATGATGACATACAATTAAACTTTAATAGATAGTATTGCATCCTAACTATATGTCAAATTGAATGGATTTTGAATTTAGGCTTTATATGTAGAGTCGTACTAACCATGAAAAAAAAAAACCTATGTTCTTGAAGGCATCATCTTGACTGCATATTTTCATTTTTTCTTCATGTCATGTGTATGTGGGAATTACCAACTGGTAATCAAGCCTCTTTCTATTTTTATTGTTGTTGGACTAGTATACAGTATTACTACTAACCATGTTACGCACTTTAAGGACCTCCGTTGTTAAAGCCTACAGATTGATATGAATATTTTTTTCTTTAAGATTTTGCTATATCTAGTGTACAGATATTCTGCATACTATTGTGGGGTTTTTGGATGTTTGGTTCACACTCAGGATGGGTTGGAGAAAGGAAACTCACAATGTGCTCTCATGTATACATATTGTATTGGATGTACAATAGGGTGTGTCATACGAAGGAAGATCAGCTAAAACTAATGGCTCATCACTTTTTTGGTAGATTTTAGTGTATATAAACAGAAAATAATTTCAGTTTCAATATTTTGTAACCTTTTGCTAGGTAAATTTTAGCGTGAAATTTATCGAAAATCTAACGTACAGCTGCATTAGTGCATTACAATTAAATAATGAACATTGCTTTCTGACTTCATTCTTTAACAACCCAACTAACAATATTTTTTTCTGTTTCAGATTCTGATGCATTTATAAGTTGATAATATTTGCGATGGCTGCTTGTCAGGACGAGGAACCAAAAATCCAGCCATCTCAGTCACTATCTTGGGTCTGGGAGAGAGCTCCTGAAGTCGGAGTTGCCTACATTGAGAGATGCTTTGAGATACGGTGTTTTAATCAGGCAAATCAGTGAAAAGAACCAAAGAACTTACACAAACAAAGACATTGCCAGTGATATGACCAAAGCTGTCTTGGCACAGTACACTCTGGCTAATGCTCAGTTCAAGCCTCCAGTCATAACAAGTCAGAAGAAGATTAGTGAGAGACTGCTAGCCAGTTGGGAAAAGGCAAGAGATATCTCTCTTGGCAGAGGAAAACTTGCAGTTAAGGACAGCTTTGCCAAGCAACTGGACCAGTTATTTGACATAATTACTTGCAAGTGCCCAATTGTTCTCTGTCCTGAGTTTGGATGCGATCGTGGCTGTAAATCCGAGGCCCACATCTCCTGTATTTGCAAGCGTGAACTGAAGATTCCTGTGATCGAACTGGCATTTGTCAAAGCACAGAGAGAGAAGACTGGCAGTATAGGGGCTCTCATGATTTCTAGCCAAGATATTCCGGAGTCCAAGAGACAGGAGGCTGCCACAGAGAGACAGAAGAGGAGAAGAGTTGCCGAGGAAAAGAGACTTGAGAAGGCCCAGGGTGAGGTAAAAAAGGCCGATGATTGGAGTCAAGCTGATTCAGAGTTTAATGACTTCCCCATGGCTGATCCGAGTGCTGACCAGGAGAATGGTGACTTTGTCCCTAACCCAGAAAATAATGATCCCAAACCTTCCAGGCATAAGATTCGAAATAGGAAAGATATCCCGAGTATAGCTCTGGCCAGCATGCGACACCACACTGGTCTCAGAGAAACTGCAGAGATAGCAACAGCTGCCTGGATTGACGGTGGTTTGATAACACCTGATGATGTTCACCTGGTGATAGATCATACCAAAGTAAGGAGAGCTCAGGAGAGACTTGTCAGTAACCTAGAAGAGGAGTTTGATAAGGGGATAAGAGAAAATGGAATCAATTGTTTGTTCTTTGATGGGAGAAGGGATGACACTAAAGTGTTCATGAAAGTTGGAGATTCTGACAAGTTGTTCCCTGCCATGGTGAAGGAGGAACACTACTCCTGCTGCAGTGAACCAGGAGGGAAGTATTTGTGGCATTTCACTCCAGAGAAAGATGACATCAGGAAACCAGCTGAGATAGTGGCAGATAACATTGTGAACTGGCTCAGAGAGAGGAACGTAGACCAGACCCTGCAGGCCATTGGAGGGGACAGCACCAACACGAACACAGGATGGCAAGGGGGGGTCATACAGTGGATAGAGCGGAAGATTGGGAGGAAGCTGGTCTGGATTGTTTGTGACCTCCACACCAACGAGTTGCCACTCAGACATCTGATCCAGGAGCTGGATGGCAAGACTCTTTCAAACAACAGATGGTCTGGTCCTCTTGGCAAGATGCTGGACTATGCCACTGAGTTAGAAATAAATCCGAGCTTTGAAAAAATCACAGTTGGCCCTCCACTCATTGAGCTTGCACATACTGTCATTGACGACCTGAGTACTGACCAGTACTATGGTTACATGATTTGCAGTGCCATCAAAACTGGGGTCATGCCTGATAGACTTGCTTACCTGCAGATAGGTCCAGTCTCACATTCTAGGTGGCTCACAACGGCTCTCAGGTTCTGCAGAATTTGGGTCGCTCATCATAAACTGAAAGGGAACCAGCTTCACAACCTGAGACTTATTGTCCAATGCATCGTGAGTGTCTACTTGCCAAATTGGTTCAACACCAAGGTCAAGTCATCGTTCTTCGAAGGTCCGAGGCATGTTCTCTTCCAGCTTGTGCTCCTGAGGAGTCAGCCAAGGAAGGTTGTTCAGATTGTGGAGCAGACTGTGAGGAGATCTTCCTGGTATGCTCATCCCGAGGCAGTTCTGCAGACAATGCTCTGCAGTAAGGATGAGGAGGAGAGAAGAGTGGTAGTCAAAAAGATCTTGGATATGAGACTTATGAGAGGATCTGGGCATGATGAATCTGTTGGTGACGATTCCTTCAGGGTCAGGAAGACTCCTGAAGTCAATCTAGGTGCCAAGACCCTCACTGATCTCATAGATCTGGATAACATCCAGGCTGGCAGTGAGCCCCCTCTTACCTGCAGCCTCACCAATGTTCAAGTCGGAGCTTTCCTGGACAACCCCATGCATGTCCCTGCCTGGCCCTCGCACACCCAGAGTATAGAGCGTTGTGTACAGCAAGTGAGCGAGGCCAGCAGTCACGTGTACAGCCAGGAGAGGAGGGAAGGCTACATCCGAGCTCAGGTGGTCAGCAGGGAGGTGATGAGTAGAAACAGAAGCAAGAAAGACATGTTCTCTATGGTGTGCAGCAACACCGGGTCGTAGTAGTAAAACCGGTTTTTGTATTTGATGATTTTGTTTTCTAAAGGAATATTAAATTTAATAAATGTGTCAAGATCATTCGTTTCACTATTCTGGATCATTTTCATCCTAATAAATTAACCTGATACATTTACTTTACTTTAAATAAGCTATTTAGTGGTGTTGGTAAAAGGGTGGGAATACTGAATTTTCATAAGATTTCAAGTTAAAATTTACCTAGCAAAAAATGAAAACTTTTCAAATCTGAAGATATCACATGATTCTGCACATAGAACTACATCATTAATATCCATGGGCCGATTTTTCAAACTCAATAAAAAATAATTCGCCTCCGTATGACACCCTAATGTACAATGCAGCTTGGTGCTGGGAAGGCAGCATGGTTACAAGAGTGATGTAGAGAGAGCTGGTTGGTGAGGGTGCTCAGAGGAGGACAGTGTAGGGGGTTTCGTGGTATAATGTTGTCTAGCACTCAGGATGGATGGAAACTCTAAGGTGGTTTTCTTGTATAATATAAGTTATATGATAGACAGTCTGGTGCTGGAGGTGCCGTGTGGTGAGGAGCTGCTCAGTAGAGACGTTCGGTGAGTAGCGTGTTGAAGGAGGTAGATGTGCAGGAGCTTCGTTAGAGAAGATGTTGCCTGTTGCTGGCCTCCTGGTTGAATGAAAGCTGGACAGCGGGGAGCTTGCTGGGAGGAGGTGTTGCGTGTTCAGGAACCGAGAGCAGAATGAGAGCTGGTTGGTGAGGAAGCTCAGAGAAGGACAGATGGTGGGTCGCTGGCGGGAGCGAGGACCGCCAGGCAGGCGGAGGAGAGGCGGGGGCCGCCAGGCAGCGGCGGAGGAGGAGGTGTTGCGTGTTCAGGAAGTGAGGCCAGATGAATCTCAATGGAGAGACAGAGCTTATATACCCAGCAGCCGTGAGTCATCTATGAGTCATGTTGGGAAAACCCGAGAAGTAACCGGTCTTTGGCTCCGTTGCTAGGATACTGCGGCATCTGGTGGAAGGAACGATAGTTTGGTTGCTAGGGAAGATGGGAGCAGCTGGTGGCTGCGGCTACGCAGTTGTAGGCAGTTGTAGGGGAGACGTCCACTACAACAGCTTGTGGGTCGCCATGCTCGCCGGCGGGAGCGAGGGCCGCAAGGCAGCGGCGGAGAAGGTGGTGTTGCTTGCTGCGGCAGTAGCTAGAAGAAGAGAGTTGGTTGGTGAGGAGAACCCGCAAAAAATGAAATTTTCATAAGGTCCGGACCTGTCGTTCTGGCACTTTTGGCGAACCGGCCAAAAAAGCATTTTTCGTAAGGTCCGGACATGAATTTTTGTCATTTTTGTCGACCCGGCAAAAAATGAAATTTTCTTAAGGCGATTGCCGCCACTCATTCATACGGCCTTCCTACCGCCGTTAATCGCCCGTAAGGCGATTGCCGCCACTCATTCTTATCGCCCCCCTGCCGCCGTTAATCGCCCGTAAGGCGATTGCCGCCACTCATTCTTATCGCCCCCCTGCCGCCGTTAATCGGCCTGAAGGCGATTGCCGCCACCCATTCTTATCGCCTCCCTGCCGCCGTTAATCGCCCGTAAGGCGATTGCCGCCACTCATTCTTATCGCCCCCCTGCCGCCGTTAATCGCCCATAAGGCGATTGCCGCCACGCATTCTTATCGCCCCCTGCCGCCGTTAATCGCCCGTAAGGCGATTGCAGCCACTCGTTCATACGGCCTTCCTGCCGCCGTTAATTGCCCATAAGGCGATTGCCGCCACTCATTCTTATCGCCCCCCTGCTGCCGTTAATCGCTCGTAAGGCGATTGCAGCCACTCATTCTTATCGCCTCCCTGCCGCCGTTAATCGCCCGTAAGGCGATTGCCGCCACTCGTTCTTATCGCCTCCCTGCCGCCGTTAATCGCCCGTAAGGCGATTGCCGCCACTCATTCTTATCGCCCCCTGCCGCCGTTAATCGCCCGTAATGCGATTGCCGCCACTCATTCTTATCGCCCCCCCTGCCGCCGTTAATCGCCCGTAAGGCGATTGCCGCCACTCATTCTTATCGCCTCCCTGCCGCCGTTAATCGCCCGTAAGGCGATTGCCGCCACTCATTCTTATCGCCCCCCTGCCGCCGTTAATCGCCCGTAAGGCGATTGCCGCCACTCGTTCTTATCGGCCCCCCTGCCGCCGTTAATCGCCCGTAAGGCGATTGCCGCCACTCATTCATATCGCCCCCCTGCCGCCGTTAATCGCCCGTAAGGCGATTGCCGCCACTCATTCTTATCGCCCCCCTGCCGCCGTTAATCGCCTGTAAGGCGATTGCCGCCACTCATTCTTATCGCCCCCCTGCCGCCGTTAATCGCCCATAAGGTGATTGCCGCCACTCATTCTTATCGTCCCCCTGCAGCCGTTTATCGCCTGTAAGGCGATTGCCGCCACTCATTCTTATGGCCCCCCTGCCGCCGTTAATCCCCGTAAGGCGGTTGCCGCCACTCATTCTTATCGTCCCCCTGCAGCCGTTTATCGCCCGTAAGGCGATTGCCGCCACTCATTCGGCAATCGCCTTACGGGCGATTAACGGCGGCAGGGGGGCGATAAGAACGAGTGGCGGCAATCGCCATACGGGCGATTAACCGCGGCAGGGGGGCGATAAGAATGAGTGGCGGCAATCGCCTTACGGGCGATTAACCGCGGCAGGGGGGTGATAAGAATGAGTGGCGGCAATCGCCTTACGGGCGATTAACGGCGGCAGGAGGGCCGTAAGAACGAGTGGCGGCAATCGCCTTACGGGCGATTAACGGCGGCAGGGGGGCGATAAGAATGAGTGGCGGCAATCGCCTTACGGGCGATTAACGGCGGCAGGGGGCCGTAAGAACGAGTGGCGGCAATCGCCTTACGGGCGATTAACGGCGGCAGGGGGGCGATAAGAATGAGTGGCGGCAATCGCCTTACGGGCGATTAACGGCGGCAGGGGGGCGATAAGAATGAGTGGCGGCAATCGCCTTACGGGCGATTAACGGCGGCAGGGGGGCCGTAAGAACGAGTGGCGGCAATCGCCTTACGGGCGATTAACGGCGGCAGGAGGGCCGTAAGAACGAGTGGCGGCAATCGCCTTACGGGCGATTAACGGCGGCAGGAGGGCCGTACGAACGAGTGGCGGCAATCGCCTTACGGGCGATTAACGGCGGCAGGGGGGCGATAAGAATGAGTGGCGGCAATCGCCTTACGGGAGATTAACGGCGGCAGGGGGGCCGTAATAACGAGTGGCGGCAATCGCCTTACGGGCGATTAACGGCGGCAGGGGGGCGATAAGAACGAGTGGCGGCAATCGCCTTACGGGCGATTAACGGCGGCAGGAGGGCCGTAAGAACGAGTGGCGGCAATCGCCTTACGGGCGATTAACGGCGGCAGGGGGGTGATAAGAATGAGTGGCGGCAATTGCCTTACGGGCGATTAACGGCGGCAGGGGGGCCGTAATAACGAGTGGCGGCAATCGCCTTACGGGCGATTAACGGCGGTAGGGGGGCGATAAGAATGAGTGGCGGCAATCGCCTTACGGGTGATTAACGGCGGCAGGGGGGCGATAAGAATGAGTGGCGGCAATTGCCTTACGGGCGATTAACGGCGGCAGGAAGGCCGTATGAACGAGTGGCGGCAATCGCCTTACGGGCGATTAACGGCGGCAGGGGGGCGATAAGAATGAGTGGCGGCAATCGCCTTACGGGCGATTAACGGCGGCAGGAGGGCCGTAAGAACGAGTGGCGGCAATCGCCTTACGGCGATTAACGGCGGCAGGGGGGCGATAAGAACGAGTGGCGGCAATCGCCTTACGGGCGATTAACGGCGGCAGGGGGGCGATAAGAATGAGTGGCGGCAATCGCCTTACGGGCGATTAACGGCGGCAGGAAGGCCGCATGAACGAGTGGCGGCAATCGCCTTACGGGCGATTAACGGCGGCAGGGGGGCGATAAGAATGAGTGGCGGCAATCGCCTTACGGGCGATTAACGGCGGCAGGGGGGTGATAAGAATGAGTGGCGGCAATCGCCTTACGGGCGATTAACGGCGGCAGGAAGGCCGTATGAACGAGTGGCGGCAATCGCCTTACAGGCGATTAACGGCGGCAGGGAGGCGATAAGAATGAGTGGCGGCAATCGCCTTACGGGCGATTAACGGCGGCAGGGGGGCGTAAGAACGAGTGGCGGCAATCGCCTTACGGGCGATTAACGGCGGCAGGGGGGCCGTAAGAACGAGTGGCGGCAATCGCCTTACGGGCGATTAACGGCGGCAGGGGGCCGTAAGAATGAGTGGCGGCAATCGCCTTACGGGCGATTAACGGCGGCAGGGGGGCCGTAATAACGAGTGGCGGCAATCGCCTTACGGGCGATTAACGGCGGCAGGGGGGCGATAAGAACGAGTGGCGGCAATCGCCTTACGGGCGATTAACGGCGGCAGGGGGCCGTAAGAACGAGTGGCGGCAATCGCCTTACGGGCGATTAACGGCGGCAGGGGGGCGATAAGAATGAGTGGCGGCAATCGCCTTACGGGCGATTAACGGCGGCAGGGGGGCCGTAGTAACGAGTGGCGGCAATCGCCTTACGGGCGATTAACGGCGGCAGGGGGGCATAAGAATGAGTGGCGGCAATCGCCTTACGGGCGATTAACGGCGGCAGGGGGGCGATAAGAATGAGTGGCGGCAATCGCCTTACGGGCGATTAACGGCGGCAGGAGGGCCGTAAGAACGAGTGGCGGCAATCGCCTTACGGGCGATTAACGGCGGCAGTGGGGCGATAAGAATGAGTGGCGGCAATCGCCTTACGGGCGATTAACGGCGGCAGGGGGGCGATAAGAATGAGTGGCGGCAATTGCCTTACGGGCGATTAACGGCGGCAGGAGGGCCGTAAGAACGAGTGGCGGCAATCGCCTTACGGGCGATTAACGGCGGCAGGGGGGCGATAAGAATGAGTGGCGGCAATCGCCTTACGGGCGATTAACGGCGGCAGGAGGCCGTAAGAACGAGTGGCGGCAATCGCCTTACGGGCGATTAACGGCGGCAGGGGGGCGATAAGAACGAGTGGCGGCAATCGCCTTACGGGCGATTAACGGCGGCAGGGGGGCGATAAGAATGAGTGGCGGCAATCGCCTTACGGGCGATTAACGGCGGCAGGAGGGCCGTAATAACGAGTGGCGGCAATCGCCTTACGGGCGATTAACGGCGGCAGGGGGGCGATAAGAATGAGTGGCGGCAATCGCCTTACGGGCGATTAACGGCGGCAGGGGGGTGATAAGAATGAGTGGCGGCAATCGCCTTACGGGCGATTAACGGCGGCAGGAAGGCCGTATGAACGAGTGGCGGCAATCGCCTTACGGGCGATTAACGGCGGCAGGGGGGCGATAAGAATGAGTGGCGGCAATCGCCTTACGGGCGATTAACGGCGGCAGGGGGCCGTAAGAACGAGTGGCGGCAATCGCCTTACGGGCGATTAACGGCGGCAGGGGGCCGTAAGAACGAGTGGCGGCAATCGCCTTACGGGCGATTAACGGCGGCAGGAGGGCCGTAAGAACGAGTGGCGGCAATCGCCTTACGGGCGATTAACGGCGGCAGGGGGGCCGTAAGAACGAGTGGCGGCAATCGCCTTACGGGCGATTAACGGCGGCAGGGGGGCGATAAGAACGAGTGGCGGCAATCGCCTTACGGGCGATTAACGGCGGCAGGAGGGCCGTAAGAACGAGTGGCGGCAATCGCCTTACGGGCGATTAACGGCGGCAGGGGGGCGATAAGAATGAGTGGCGGCAATCGCCTTACGGGCGATTAACGGCGGCAGGGGGGCCGTAGAACGAGTGGCGGCAATCGCCTTACGGGCGATTAACGGCGGCAGGGGGGCGATAAGAATGAGTGGCGGCAATCGCCTTACGGGCGATTAACGGCGGCAGGGGGCGATAAGAATGAGTGGCGGCAATCGCCTTACGGGCGATTAACGGCGGCAGGAGGGCCGTAAGAACGAGTGGCGGCAATCGCCTTACGGGCGATTAACGGCGGCAGGGGGGCGATAAGAATGAGTGGCGGCAATCGCCTTACGGGCGATTAACGGCGGCAGGGGGCGATAAGAATGAGTGGCGGCAATCGCCTTACGGGCGATTAACGGCGGCAGGGGGGCGATAAGAATGAGTGGCGGCAATCGCCTTACGGGCGATTAACGGCGGCAGGGGGGCGATAAGAATGAGTGGCGGCAATCGCCTTACGGGCGATTAACGGCGGCAGGGGGGTGATAAGAATGAGTGGCGGCAATCGCCTTACGGGCGATTAACGGCGGCAGGAGGGCCGTATGAACGAGTGGCGGCAATCGCCTTACGGGCGATTAACGGCGGCAGGGGGGCGATAAGAATGAGTGGCGGCAATCGCCTTACGGGCGATTAACGGCGGCAGGGGGGCCGATAAGAATGAGTGGCGGCAATCGCCTTACGGGCGATTAACGGCGGCAGGGGGGCCGTAAGAACGAGTGGCGGCAATCGCCTTACGGGCGATTAACGGCGGCAGGAGGGCCGTAAGAACGAGTGGCGGCAATCGCCTTACGGGCGATTAACGGCGGCAGGGGGGCCGTAAGAATGAGTGGCGGCAATCGCCTTACGGGCGATTAACGGCGGCAGGGGGGCGATAAGAACGAGTGGCGGCAATCGCCTTACGGGCGATTAACGGCGGCAGGGGGCCGTAAGAACGAGTGGCGGCAATCGCCTTACGGGCGATTAACGGCGGCAGGGGGGCGATAAGAATGAGTGGCGGCAATCGCCTTACGGGCGATTAACGGCGGCAGGGGGGCCGTTGAATGAGTGGCGGCAATCGCCTTACGGGCGATTAACGGCGGCAGGGGGGCGATAAGAATGAGTGGCGGCAATCGCCTTACGGGCGATTAACGGCGGCAGGGGGGCGATAAGAATGAGTGGCGGCAATCGCCTTACGGGCGATTAACGGCGGCAGGGGGCCGTAAGAACGAGTGGCGGCAATCGCCTTACGGGCGATTAACGGCGGCAGGGGGGCGATAAGAATGAGTGGCGGCAATCGCCTTACGGGCGATTAACGGCGGCAGGGGGCGATAAGAATGAGTGGCGGCAATCGCCTTACGGGCGATTAACGGCGGCAGGGGGGCGATAAGAATGAGTGGCGGCAATCGCCTTACGGGCGATTAACGGCGGCAGGGGGCGATAAGAATGAGTGGCGGCAATCGCCTTACGGGCGATTAACGGCGGCAGGGGGGCGATAAGAATGAGTGGCGGCAATCGCCTTACGGGCGATTAACGGCGGCAGGAGGGCCGAAAGAACGAGTGGCGGCAATCGCCTTACGGGCGATTAACGGCGGCAGGAGGGCCGTATGAACGAGTGGCGGCAATCGCCTTACGGGCGATTAACGGCGGCAGGGGGGCGATAAGAATGAGTGGCGGCAATCGCCTTACGGGCGATTAACGGCGGCAGGGGGGCCGTAAGAACGAGTGGCGGCAATCGCCTTACGGGCGATTAACGGCGGCAGGGGGGCGATAAGAATGAGTGGCGGCAATCGCCTTACGGGCGATTAACGGCGGCAGGGGGGCGATAAGAATGAGTGGCGGCAATCGCCTTACGGGCGATTAACGGCGGCAGGGGGCGTAAGAACGAGTGGCGGCAATCGCCTTACGGGCGATTAACGGCGGCAGGGGGCGATAAGAATGAGTGGCGGCAATCGCCTTACGGGCGATTAACGGCGGCAGGGGGGCGATAAGAATGAGTGGCGGCAATCGCCTTACGGGCGATTAACGGCGGCAGGGGGCCGATAAGAATGAGTGGCGGCAATCGCCTTACGGGCGATTAACGGCGGCAGGGGGGCGATAAGAATGAGTGGCGGCAATCGCCTTACGGGCGATTAACGGCGGCAGGGGGCCGTAAGAACGAGTGGCGGCAATCGCCTTACGGGCGATTAACGGCGGCAGGGGGGCGATAAGAACGAGTGGCGGCAATCGCCTTACGGGCGATTAACGGCGGCAGGGGGGCGATAAGAATGAGTGGCGGCAATCGCCTTACGGGCGATTAACGGCGGCAGGAGGGCCGTAAGAACGAGTGGCGGCAATCGCCTTACGGGCGATTAACGGCGGCAGGGGGGCGATAAGAATGAGTGGCGGCAATCGCCTTACGGGCGATTAACGGCGGCAGGGGGGCGATAAGAATGAGTGGCGGCAATCGCCTTACGGGCGATTAACGGCGGCAGGAGGGCCGTATGAACGAGTGGCGGCAATCGCCTTACGGGCGATTAACGGCGGCAGGGGGGCGATAAGAATGAGTGGCGGCAATCGCCTTACGGGCGATTAACGGCGGCAGGGGGGCCGTAAGAACGAGTGGCGGCAATCGCCTTACGGGCGATTAACGGCGGCAGGGGGCCGTAAGAACGAGTGGCGGCAATCGCCTTACGGGCGATTAACGGCGGCAGGGGGGCCGTAAGAATGAGTGGCGGCAATCGCCTTACGGGCGATTAACGGCGGCAGGGGGCCGTAAGAATGAGTGGCGGCAATCGCCTTACGGGCGATTAACGGCGGCAGGGGGGCGATAAGAACGAGTGGCGGCAATCGCCTTACGGGCGATTAACGGCGGCAGGGGGCCGTAAGAATGAGTGGCGGCAATCGCCTTACGGGCGATTAACGGCGGCAGGGGGGCGATAAGAATGAGTGGCGGCAATCGCCTTACGGGCGATTAACGGCGGCAGGGGGGCCGTAAGAACGAGTGGCGGCAATCGCCTTACGGGCGATTAACGGCGGCAGGGGGGCGATAAGAATGAGTGGCGGCAATCGCCTTACGGGCGATTAACGGCGGCAGGGGGGCGATAAGAATGAGTGGCGGCAATCGCCTTACGGGCGATTAACGGCGGCAGGGGGCCGATAAGAACGAGTGGCGGCAATCGCCTTACGGGCGATTAACGGCGGCAGGGGGGCGATAAGAATGAGTGGCGGCAATCGCCTTACGGGCGATTAACGGCGGCAGGGGGCGATAAGAATGAGTGGCGGCAATCGCCTTACGGGCGATTAACGGCGGCAGGGGGGCGATAAGAATGAGTGGCGGCAATCGCCTTACGGGCGATTAACGGCGGCAGGGGGCGATAAGAATGAGTGGCGGCAATCGCCTTACGGGCGATTAACGGCGGCAGGGGGGTGATAAGAATGAGTGGCGGCAATCGCCTTACGGGCGATTAACGGCGGCAGGAGGCCGTATGAACGAGTGGCGGCAATCGCCTTACGGGCGATTAACGGCGGCAGGGGGGCGATAAGAATGAGTGGCGGCAATCGCCTTACGGGCGATTAACGGCGGCAGGGGGGCCGTAAGAACGAGTGGCGGCAATCGCCTTACGGGCGATTAACGGCGGCAGGGGGGCCGTAAGAACGAGTGGCGGCAATCGCCTTACGGGCGATTAACGGCGGCAGGAGGGCCGTAAGAACGAGTGGCGGCAATCGCCTTACGGGCGATTAACGGCGGCAGGGGGCCGTAAGAACGAGTGGCGGCAATCGCCTTACGGGCGATTAACGGCGGCAGGGGGGCGATAAGAATGAGTGGCGGCAATCGCCTTACGGGCGATTAACGGCGGCAGGAGGGCCGTAAGAACGAGTGGCGGCAATCGCCTTACGGGCGATTAACGGCGGCAGGGGGGCGATAAGAATGAGTGGCGGCAATCGCCTTACGGGCGATTAACGGCGGCAGGGGGGCCGTAGTAACGAGTGGCGGCAATCGCCTTACGGGCGATTAACGGCGGCAGGGGGGCGATAAGAATGAGTGGCGGCAATCGCCTTACGGGCGATTAACGGCGGCAGGGGGGCGATAAGAATGAGTGGCGGCAATCGCCTTACGGGCGATTAACGGCGGCAGGGGGGCGTAAGAACGAGTGGCGGCAATCGCCTTACGGGCGATTAACGGCGGCAGGGGGGCGATAAGAATGAGTGGCGGCAATCGCCTTACGGGCGATTAACGGCGGCAGGGAGGCGATAAGAATGAGTGGCGGCAATCGCCTTACGGGCGATTAACGGCGGCAGGGGGGCGATAAGAATGAGTGGCGGCAATCGCCTTACGGGCGATTAACGGCGGCAGGGGGGCGATAAGAATGAGTGGCGGCAATCGCCTTACGGGCGATTAACGGCGGCAGGGGGGCGATAAGAATGAGTGGCGGCAATCGCCTTACGGGCGATTAACGGCGGCAGGGGGCCGATAAGAACGAGTGGCGGCAATCGCCTTACGGGCGATTAACGGCGGCAGGAGGGCCGTAAGAACGAGTGGCGGCAATCGCCTTACGGGCGATTAACGGCGGCAGGGGGGCGATAAGAATGAGTGGCGGCAATCGCCTTACGGGCGATTAACGGCGGCAGGGGGGCCGTAAGAACGAGTGGCGGCAATCGCCTTACGGGCGATTAACGGCGGCAGGGGGGCCGTAAGAACGAGTGGCGGCAATCGCCTTACGGGCGATTAACGGCGGCAGGGGGGCGATAAGAATGAGTGGCGGCAATCGCCTTACGGGCGATTAACGGCGGCAGGGGGGCGATAAGAATGAGTGGCGGCAATCGCCTTACGGGCGATTAACGGCGGCAGGGGGCCGTAAGAACGAGTGGCGGCAATCGCCTTACGGGCGATTAACGGCGGCAGGGGGGTGATAAGAATGAGTGGCGGCAATCGCCTTACGGGCGATTAACGGCGGCAGGGGGGCCGTAAGAACGAGTGGCGGCAATCGCCTTACGGGCGATTAACGGCGGCAGGGGGCGATAAGAATGAGTGGCGGCAATCGCCTTACGGGCGATTAACGGCGGCAGGGGGGCGATAAGAATGAGTGGCGGCAATCGCCTTACGGGCGATTAACGGCGGCAGGGGGGTGATAAGAATGAGTGGCGGCAATCGCCTTACGGGCGATTAACGGCGGCAGGAGGGCCGTAAGAACGAGTGTCGGCAATCGCCTTACGGGCGATTAACGGCGGCAGGGGGCGATAAGAATGAGTGGCGGCAATCGCCTTACGGGCGATTAACGGCGGCAGGGGGGCGATAAGAATGAGTGGCGGCAATCGCCTTACGGGCGATTAACGGCGGCAGGGGGGCCGTAAGAACGAGTGGCGGCAATCGCCTTACGGGCGATTAACGGCGGCAGGGGGCGATAAGAATGAGTGGCGGCAATCGCCTTACGGGCGATTAACGGCGGCAGGGGGGCCGTAATAACGAGTGGCGGCAATCGCCTTACGGGCGATTAACGGCGGCAGGGGGGCGATAAGAATGAGTGGCGGCAATCGCCTTACGGGGATTAACGGCGGCAGGGGGCGATAA